>CM024197.1:8287720-8313005 GCA_013435755.1 Amphilophus citrinellus | reverse complement strand
GAAAAAGCTCTGGCCCCAACCTACAAACAAGAGCTGAAGGACAAAGCTCATGACCTGCTACGAAACACAAGGAGGCGCTGCGCAAATTTCACGACTACCAAGAACAAACTGCAGGCTTGGCAGCGGAGCTTGATAAAGCCCAGCTAAAAATTAAAAAAACTCCTCAAAGAAAAGAAAGATCTGGAACCTTAAAAAGGGCTGAAGGAACGCTCAATGACCGGCTACCGAAAACACACAGTGAGGCGCTGCGCAAATTAAACGGACACCACCAAGAAAAAAAAATGAAGGCTTGCGAGCGAAGTTTGATGAAGCCCAGCTAAAACATGAAAGAAATGCTTAAAGAGAAGGAAGAACAGGAAGCTAAACACAAAGAGGTGCAGAGCGAACTTCAGGACACCAAGAACGAAAATGCAGGCTTGCGAGCGGAACTTGATGAAATTCAGCTAAAACATGAACAAATGCTTAAAGAGAAGGAAAAACAGGAAGCTAAACACAGACAGGTGCAGGGCAAACTTCAGGAAACAGAGAAAGAAAATGAAGACTTGCGACGAAGCTTGATGCAGTCCAGCTAAAACATGAACAAATGCTTAAAGAGGAGGAAAAACAGGAAGCTAAACACAGACAGGTGCAACACGAACTCCATGACCTGAAAGCTAAACACAGAAAGGTGCAGCGCGAACTTCAGGACACAGAGAAAGAAAATGAAGGCTTGCGAGCGGAGCTTGATGAAGTCCAGCTAAAACATGAACAAATGCTTAAAGAGAAGGAAGAACAGGAAGCTAAACACAGAGAGGTGCAGCGAACTTCAGGACACTAAGAACGAAAATGAAGGCTTGCAAGCGAAGCTTGATAAAGCCCGGCTAAAAATTAAAAAAATCCTCAAAGAAAAGAAAGATCTGGAACCTAAAAATAAGGAGCTGAAGGACAAGCTCAATGACCTGCTACCGAAACACACAGAGGCGCTGCGCAAATTTAACGACACCAAGAAAAAAAATGAAGGCTTGCGAGCGAAGCTTGATGCAGTCCAGCTAAAACATGAACAAATGCTTAAAGAGGAGGAAGAACAGGAAGCTAAACACAGACAGGTGCAGCGCGAACTCCATGACCTGGAAGCTAAACACAGACAGGTGCAGCACGAACTCCATGACCTGGAAGCTAAACACAGACAGGTGCAGCGCGAACTTCAGGACACAGAGAAAGAAAATGAAGGCTTGCGAGCGAAGCTTGATGCAGTCCAGCTAAAACATGAACAAATGCTTAAAGAGAAGGAAGAACTGGAAGCTACACACAAAGAGGTGTACAGCAAACTTCAGGACACCAAGAACGAAAATGCAGGCTTGCGAGCGGAGCTTGATGAAGCCCAGCTAGAACATCAACAAATGCTTAAAGAGAAGGAAAAACAGGAAGCTAAACACAGACAGGTGCAGCGCAAACTTCAGGACAGAAAAAAAATTAAGGCTTGCGAACGAAGCTTGATGCAGTCCAGCTAAAACATGAACAAATGCTTAAAGAGGAGGAAGAACAGGAAGCTAAACACAGACAGGTGCAGCGCGAACTCCATGACCTGGAAGCTAAACACAGACAGGTGCAGCACGAACTCCATGACCTGGAAGCTAAACACAGACAGGTGCAGCGCGAACTTCAGGACACAGAGAAAGAAAATGCAGGCTTGCGAGAGAAGCTTGATGAAGTCCAGCTAGAAATTGAAGAAATGCTTAAAGAGAAGGAAGAACAGGAAGCTAAACACAGACAGGTGCAGCGCGAACTCCATGACCTGGAAGCTAAACACAGACAGGTGCAGCACGAACTCCATGACCTGGAAGCTAAACACAGACAGGTGCAGCGCAAACTTCAGGACACAGAGAAAGAAAATGAAGGCTTGGAAGCGAAGCTTGATAAAGCCCAGCTAAAAATTAAAAAAATCCTCAAAGAAAAGAAAGATCTGGAACCTAAAAACAAGGAGCTGAAGGACAAGCTCAATGACCTGCAACCGAAACACACAGAGGCGCTGTGCAAATTTAACGACACCAAGAAAAAAAATGAAGGCTTGCGAGCGAAGTTTGATGAAGCCCAGCTAAAACATGAACAAATGCTTAAAGAGAAGGAAGAACAGGAAGCTAAACACAGACAGGTGCAGCGCAAACTTCAGGACACAGAGAAAGAAAATGAAGGCTTGCGAGCGAAGCTTGATGCAGTCCAGCTAAAACATGAACAAATGCTTAAAGAGGAGGAAGAACTGGAAGCGACACACAAAGAGGTGTACAGCGAACTTCAGGACACCAAGAACGAAGATGCAGGCTTGCGAGCGGAGCTTGATGAAGTCCAGCTAGAAATTGAAGAAATGCTTAAAGAGAAGGAAGAACAGGAAGCTAAACACAAAGAGGTGCAGAGCGAACTTCAGGACACTAAGAATGAAAATGAAGGCTTGCAAGCGAAGCTTGATAAAGCCCAGCTAAAAATTAAAAAAATCCTCAAAGAAAAGAAAGATCTGGAACCTAAAAACAAGGAGCTGGAGGACAAGCTCAATGACCTGCTACCGAAACACACAGAGGCGCTGCGCAAATTTAACGACACCAAGAACGAAAATGCAGGCTTGCGAGCGGAGCTTGATGAAGTCCAGCTAAAACATGAACAAATGCTTAAAGAGGAGGAAGAACAGGAAGCTAAACAAAGAGAGGTGCAGAGTGAACTTCAGGACACTAAGAACGAAAATGAATGCTTCTCTTTAAGCATTTGTTCATGTTTTAGCTGGACTTCATCAAGCTTCGCTCGCAAGCCTGCATTTTCTTTCTCTGTGTCCGGAAGTTCGCGCTGCACCTGTCTGTGTTTAGCTTCCAGGTCATGGAGTTCGTGTTGCACCTGTCTGTGTTTAGCTTCCACGTCATGGAGTTCGCGCTGCACCTGTCTGTGTTTAGCTTCCTGTTCTTCCTTCTCTTTAAGCATTTGTTCATGTTTTAGCTGGACTGCATCAAGCTTCGCTCGCAAGCCTGCATTTTCTTTCTCTGTGTCCTGAAGTTCGCGCTGCACCTGTCTGTGTTTAGCTTCCAGGTCATGGAGTTCGTGCTGCACCTGTCTGTGTTTAGCTTCCAGGTCATGGAGTTCGCGCTGCACCTGTCTGTGTTTAGCTTCCTGTTCTTCCTCCTCTTTAAGCATTTGTTCATGTTTTAGCTGGACTGCATCAAGCTTTGTTCGCAAGCCTGCATTTTCGTTCTTGGTGTCGTTAAATTTGCGCAGCGCCTCTGTGTGTTTCGGTAGCAGGTCATTGAGCTTGTCCTCCAGCTCCTTGTTTTTAGGTTCCAGATCTTTCTTTTCTTTGAGGATTTTTTTAATTTTTAGCTGGGCTTCATCAATCTCCGCTCGCAAGCCTGCATTTTCGTTCTTGGTGTCCTGAAGTTCGCTGTACACCTCTTTGTGTGTCGCTTCCAGTTCTTCCTTCTCTTTAAGCATTTCTTCAATTTTTAGCTGGACTGCATCAAGCTCCGCTCGCAAGCCTGCATTTTCGTTCTTGGTGTCCTGAAGTTCGCTCTGCACCTCTCTGTGTTTAGCTTCCTGTTCTTCCTTCTCTTTAAGCATTTGTTCATGTTTTAGCTGGGCTTCATCAAGCTTCGCTCGCAAGCCTTCATTTTCGTTCTTAGTGTCCTGAAGTTCGCTGCACCTGTCTGTGTTTAGCTTCCAGGTAATGGAGTTCGCGCTGCACCTGTCTGTGTTTAGCTTCCTGTTCTTCCTCCTCTTTAAGCATTTGTTCATGTTTTAGCTGGACTGCATCAAGCTTCGCTCGCAAGCCTTCATTTTCTTTCTCTGTTTCCTGAAGTTTGCCCTGCACCTGTCTGTGTTTAGCTTCCTGTTTTTCCTTCTCTTTAAGCATTTGTTCATGTTTTAGCTGAATTTCATCAAGTTCCGCTCGCAAGCCTGCATTTTTGTTCTTGGTGTCCTGAAGTTCGCTCTGCACCTCTTTGTGTTTAGCTTCCTGTTCTTCCTTCTCTTTAAGCATTTCTTCAATTTCTAGCTGGACTTCATCAAGCTCCGCTCGCAAGCCTGCATTTTCGTTCTTGGTGTCATGAAGTTTGCGCTGCACCTGTCTGTGTTTAGCTTCCTGTTTTTCCTTCTCTTTAAGCATTTGTTCATGTTTTAGCTGGGCTTCATCAAACTTCGCTCGCAAGCCTTCATTTTTTTTCTTGGTGTCGTTAAATTTGCGCAGCGCCTCTGTGTGTTTCGGTAGCAGGTCATTGAGCTTGTCCTTCAGCTCCTTGTTTTTAGGTTCTAGATCTTTCTTTTCTTTGATGATTTTTTTAATTTTTAGCTGGGCTTTATCAAGCTTCGCTCGCAAGCCTGCATTTTCATTCTTGGTGTCCTGAAGTTCGCTCTGCACCTGTCTGTGTGTCGCTTCCAGGTCATGGAGTTCGTGCTGCACCTGTCTGTGTTTAGCTTCCAGGTCATGGACTTCGCGCTGCACATGTCTGTGTTTAGCTTCCTGTTCTTCCTTCTCTTTAAGCATTTGTTCATGTTTTAGCTGGACTTCATCAAGCTTCGCTCGCAAGCCTGCATTTTCTTTCTCTGTGTCCGGAAGTTCGCGCTGCACCTGTCTGTGTTTAGCTTCCAGGTCATGGAGTTCGTGCTGCACCTGTCTGTGTTTAGCTTCCAGGTCATGGAGTTCGCGCTGCACCTGTCTGTGTTTAGCTTCCTGTTCTTCCTTCTCTTTAAGCATTTGTTCATGTTTTAGATGGACTTCATCAAGCTCCGCTCGCAAGCCTTCATTTTCTTTCTCTGTGTCCTGAAGTTTACGCTGCACCTGTCTGTGTTTAGCTTCCTGTTCTTCCTTCTCTTTAAGCATTTGTTCATGTTTTAGATGGACTTCATCAAGCTCCGCTCGCAAGCCTGCATTTTCGTTCTTGGTGTCCTGAAGTTTGCGCTGCACCTGTCTGTGTTTAGCTTCCAGGTCATGGAGTTCGCGCTGCACCTGTCTGTGTTTAGCTTCCTGTTCTTCCTCCTCTTTAAGCATTTGTTCATGTTTTAGCTGGACTTCATCAAGCTTCACTCGCAAGCCTTCATTTTCTTTCTCTGTGTCCTGAAGTTTGCGCTGCACCTGTCTGTGGTTAGCTTCCAGGTCATGGAGTTCGCGCTGCACCTGTCTGTGTTTAGCTTCCACGTCATGGAGTTCGCGCTGCACCTGTCTGTGTTTAGCTTCCTGTTCTTCCTCCTCTTTAAGCATTTGTTCATGTTTTAGCTGGACTGCATCAAGCTTCGTTCGCAAGCCTTCATTTACTTTCTCTGTGTCCTGAAGTTTGCGCTGCACCTGTCTGTGTTTAGCTTCCTGTTTTTCCTTCTCTTTAAGCATTTGTTCATGTTTTAGCTGGGCTTCATCAAACTTCGCTCGCAAGCCTTCATTTTTTTTCTT
This sequence comes from Amphilophus citrinellus, assembly GCA_013435755.1. Taxonomy (NCBI): domain Eukaryota; kingdom Metazoa; phylum Chordata; class Actinopteri; order Cichliformes; family Cichlidae; genus Amphilophus; species Amphilophus citrinellus. The sequence continues at coordinate 8,307,610 of CM024197.1, read as the reverse complement.
GGTGTCGTTAAATTTGCGCAGCGCCTCTGTGTGTTTCGGTAGCAGGTCATTGAGCTTGTCCTTCAGCTCCTTGTTTTTAGGTTCCAGATCTTTCTTTTCTTTGATGATTTTTTTAAATTTTTAGCTGGGCTTTATCAAGCTTCGCTCGCAAGCCTGCATTTTCGTTCTTGGTGTCCTGAAGTTCGCTCTGCACCTGTCTGTGTGTCGCTTCCAGTTCTTCCTTCTCTTTAAGCATTTCTTCAATTTTTAGCTGGACTGCATCAAGCTCCGCTCGCAAGCCTGCATTTTCGTTCTTGGTGTCCTGAAGTTCACTCTGCACCTCTCTGTGTTTAGCTTCCTGTTCTTCCTTCTCTTTAAGCATTTGTTCATGTTTTAGCTGGGCTTCATCAAACTTCGCTCGCAAGCCTTCATTTTTTTTCTTGGTGTCGTTAAATTTGCGCAGCGCCTCTGTGTGTTTCGGTAGCAGGTCATTGAGCTTGTCCTTCAGCTCCTTGTTTTTAGGTTCCAGATCTTTTTTTTCTTTGAGGATTTTTTTAATTTTTAGCTGGGCTTTATCAAGCTCACCTGTCGAGCATGATACAGACAAGACAGTGGTTAATTAAAATACTATGATGAAATAAAATGGCAATGGCCGAGTTCAACAGTGGGGTTGTTCATTTACATACAAGAAAGCCAGCTGTCCCAGTCCTGACTACACATTAATCAGATTAGTAGATTCACCCCTGAAACCCAAGGCTTTTATTTAGACACACACAAATAATTACACAATCGGCATTACTAAAAGTCTATGCAATGATAAAATAAATAATATACTGACATCCACTACATTTCCCATTAATCAACCCAGCAACATGGCACATTTACAACGCCACGAGCCGGCGACAGCAGATGATTGTAGTGTTTAGCGTTTTCACATTTCAACGCTAGTTTCTTAAATCGCTTTGTACTTATTTTTAATCTGATTTTTCCCAATGGAGACTTTTTTTTTCTCAGGAAATAACTCACATGTTAGGGGGTTCCGTTCATCCATGTAAACATCGATCGTGATTGTTGTAGCCGCTAATGGCGTACGATCGCTGGGGACTGTTTTGCAGTACGGCCCTGACTTGCGAAATGGTTTCTGTGTGGATAAAAAATGCACTTCTTGTATCGGGCTGCAAACAAAGTGATTAGGTAATGCAAAGTTAACCCAGAGATCACTGAGCTTTTTCTCTCTTTTACCATGCGGTCCCACAGACTTGTGTGATCTCCTTTAGTGAGTTGAGCAAACAAATTTGCAGTAAAAACCAAAGAAATCCCGATCGTATTGAAAAAAAGTCAGACTATGATCAAAACAATCGAGCTCATTGACTCTTTTCTCCTGCTTCTCCTTACAAGTGTTTTTCCCCCCCACAAGGTTAAGACAGAAAATAGAATTTCATGCTCATCATAAGCTTTGTGCGATGAGAAAGCCTTTTTTTTTTTCCATGTTAAAGCGCGAAGTGTAGGCAGGGCGATCAGCTGACACAGAGTTTTTGTTTGTTTGGAGTCATTGTTACAAGCTACAAACAGTTTATACGTATCAGTTTTCGAGGGGGGCCAGATGAATGTATCCTGGCAGTATCTATTAAGCATAATTTAATAAAATATCTATTACTAAAGTGTATGTTGATTAAAGTAGGTTTTTTTTTTTATCTATGAATTTCCCCCATGTTGTCGAGAAAGCAGGGCTTACGGTTGTTTTTTTCTCTCTATGTGGGATTTTTTTTTTCCACAGTTGGTGTAAGCTTTTGTGTGATGAGTAACACAGCGCCTTGTATGTTTCTTAGTTGCGACCAACACATTATTTTTCAAGCTTGGCACGATGTGAGTGTGATCAGCTGACACGCTGATTTTTGTGGTTGTTCAGATGAAGGCGCAAAGGATCATGGGAGTTCTCATTTCGGGCATTATGTGTTTAGTTACAGAGTTATCAGCTATGTTTTGCGGTTCTCTCGACGATATTATTAATTGAGATGTGAATTACGCATGTGGTCAGGTACGGAGGCTAGCTAGTAATGGAACACCGTGACTGAGATGGTCTACGGTCACCGCGTTTGTTTCAGAGCAGCGCGCCTGTGTTTCTTGTCAATAAAGTTGCAGTTCCTGGCTATGATCAGTGAGGGCATGTCAGAAATTCTAAAATCAACTCCATTTCTCTGGTGTTTCTTGTATTTGAGCGTGACAAGACCGTCTCAAACTCTCGTTTACCAAGAGGATTGCGTGTTTTCTTTTTCCCCAAAGTTTTTTCTTTTTAAACTGACTCCGTCACAACGCTACACTCTCTGGCTTTTAAATGGATTCAGGTAAGCATATTCTTTTACACAACATTATGTGAACCAAACTGTATTCTGTGTAGCAATTCATTTCTTTTTTTTTTTAAAGAAAAATAAATAAATAATGGTACGTTTGTGTATTTTGTGTATATTAAATTAATGATAACTAATGATGCATGTTTTCCAGACGTTAAAACTTCACCACCGCCACAACCATCACGGGTGATGACCGTTCCTCCTTCTCCTGATTCTCCATCTTCTTCACCTCCACCATCTCACCAAATACCTGAAGAGCAACTGTCATGGCACGGGGTCACGGCTGTTAAGATCGCCACACTACGCATTCTGTGTACGGCCGTGCAGAACTATCATGAAGGGATATGCTACGGATGTCGACTCAAACAGGACCCTAGCTATGATCTGCACTGCTGTAAGCAGGATATTCCTGATTTCTTCTACGTTCCCCATTACAACGAAGTTATGAAATTATTCTGGACAGATCGACTCATTCCTGCCATTCGACTCTTCTTGTGGTCCAACAGCCTGGACGAAGCATGTAAGGATTTCACATGGATTGTGGAAGCTCAGGTGTCTGAATTGATGCAAGCATTAAACATCACAGAGGCAATAGACAATATGTATCATGAACTGAGGGAGGAGTATTTCTTTGAGGACTTACCAGCAGAGCTTCTCATGGTGGAAAACTACTGGTTAGGCAAACACAGACTGTGTATGTAATGCATACTCTGTATTTTTTGGTTTATGGGGTTGAAATAAAAATCAATGTTAAAAACTGTACAAGCTGCTCATTTTTAACTCTGCATTCCTCACGGAAAACAGTGCAATATATGTTTAAACATCTTTTCATTCATTCATAATACGTTACATACTATGCCCCAAACAAAAACAAAACAAAAAACAAAACTATGGTTTAAAGCAATAACTGTGTATTTTCCTATCTAAGGTGGGGGAAAAAAAGAGTTCTTACAGCATTCTTGTATTCTATTTATCACATCTGCATTTTCTTAAAAAAACACTAACTGACTCTAATTTTCAGGTACAAAGAGGTCGGCACTCACACGACGTTCGTTAGGTGAACTCTTACTCATGTACACTTTAACTATTCATCCCAATTACCAGGGTGTGTTACTTTAGTTTTCTGTTTTTAGCACCGAAGATGTTTTCACTGAGCTTGATAAAACCTGACAGTTTGGTGAAATCATTATAGGTGCAGAATCTCATCCTTTTTTTTTTTTCTGACCATTCCACACAGCTTACCCAAAGTACGATTCAAACTCACAACATAATATCACACAGGAGGAAATAAGGTCTCAGGGAGGTGTATAATCCTATTTTTGTGTAAGTCAAAATGATGCACCGATTTACCCATTAATTGTTTTTCTATTCTTTTTCATCATTAACAGAGGGTCTTAGCTTGTTAATGAATCATCTCTGCACAGTTTGTCTTCATCAGAATCAACTCAATAGAATACAGCAGAATAAAAGTTTATTACCGGGTGTTGTTAAAACACACCAATTCGGCTAACATGTTTAAATCACCTTACAAACAAACTCCCACTCCAAAATAACCTTTTATAAAATAACGATGCTAACAGACTGTATGTCTGCATCGTGCAAAAGATTTAGGATGTTGATAAATCAGATCATACAGACTAGCACGTTTTTTTTTTTCATGTGTAAACTTTGTTGTTTCTGTATCTTAGACTGCATAGGGTTAGGGTTAGGGTTATAGTACACAAAGGGACTAGCGTCATTCAAGGGTGCCCCCCCCCGTCAGAGCAAAGGATCATGGGAGTTCTCATTTTGTTTATATGCTTAGTTACAATGTTGTCAACTATGTTTTGCTGCTCTCTCTCAGCGATATTATTAGCTTGAGATGTGAATTACGCACGTTGTCAGTTATGGAGGCTAGCTAGTAATGGAACACCGTGACCGAGATGGCTGTAGCCGTTAATGGCCTACGGTCCCCGTGACTGATTCAGAATACGTCTGTGCTTTGTGTGCCTAAAAGTCGCAGTACCTGCATACGACCAGTAGGACGAGGACAGGAGTTCAGGAGTTGGTGATAAGCTTGTCCCTACACCGTTTGAGGATTTTGCAATGTCACAGATCTGCGATCTGGTGGAAGGAGGTAACTTCCCTGTGGAGACGTGTCAGCTACACTCAGTCGTGCTAGACTTTGTGAAACTCACCGTCAAGTCCGTTCTAAACGTGCTTATTCAAAAACACAAAAGAGAGATTTGCACAGGATGTGAAGCCTCACACCCCTCACAAAGAAGACACACCTGTGGGGCTCCTTTAGAGAGACACTACTTTTTCAAGTATTATGATCACCTATCGAAAAGATTTTGGAATGGACAATTTATCCCTATATTGGTCCAAATTCTACGTTTGGAAGGCTTCACCCCGGACACACACAGGCTTATGGGCGCAACGGAGGCTTATCTCTACGAGTTAAGAGAGGTCAAAGATATTGAACGGGCGCTTTTTGAAATGGAGAACAGCGTTATTGGTGTCAAACGGTCATCTGTTGACCATGTTTTAAATTAAAAGTATCATCTGTGGAATTAACTTCATTGTGTGCATTTAAATCGAAATGCATACTTTTTGGCTGATGCCATCGTTTGTACTTGATTTACTTAATTTATGTTATGAAATTTTAATTATTTTATGTCTATGAACATGTAACTATGTGACGTTTGTATTTCTGTTTTACATGTTTATATTCTGTTGCGGATTATCTTAGTCTGATCATCCATGAAAAAATAAGAGATTTTTAATCTCAAGGGATCCTTTCCTTGCTAAAATATCAGCTTAGTTTGATTTCACTATAGTGGACTTAAGTAATTTTTCATAGTATCATGTCACTGTTTGTTGATGCGTAAAGTCTGCAACAAGATGTTTTTAAAATAAAAGTTTGTAGTGAAGTACTGGTGAGACACAGCAGCGGTTTTATACACAAATCTGCACACTGTCTCCTGTCTAAGTATTGATCAGACACTCGATGGGTCGTATAGTTGTGATTCATGCTACAAAGACCAAAACATATTGTATTTATATATTTTTGTGTTTAAAAGAGTGTGTTACAGACGGCTCATTGAGGTTAAAAGGAAAAAAAAAAAAGAAAAGTTCACGCAACTTTGCTCATAAACCCTAAAGGTGTTAAAGCATCTTTGTAGTTCAGTACAGCTGTTATCAACATTATTCTTAAAGATAATTACCCACCTATTCATCTGCAGGTTGATCCATAAAGACTTTATATGTTCATATATCACACCAAACATTTCACAAACTCCATGGTGGACACGCAGGACTAGTGAACGTGTTTGTATATCACTCCTATTGTGGTTTTAGTTTAAAGCATCTGTATAAGAGAGAGAAAAGCATCAGCTATATTCTAACAGTACACTTGAAAGAAAGCTCAAAGTTTACTCAAACAGCGATTTGTTGTTTTTTTGTGACATGTGATGGAATAAACGTTCATAAAGCAGGAGTGATACACAGTTTTGTGTATGGTTAAAAGTTATAGTTTTGTGTTCCAAAAAGAAAAAAGGACTTTTCTGTGCTTACTTAATCTCAGAGCTTCTTCCTGAACAGCTTCAACAAGGTTACAGATGCTTCATGGCTCAATAACACAGCTGCTGCTGTCTGATAGTGTCAGCGAGACCTGAAGCAGCGGCTGACGAGGAAGACGAGGAACACGACGGTCTGCAGAGATCCTCCGTGTGCGGTCGGCACAGCGGCTGCATTAGTGGCTCTTTGACTTTCCTTCCATCTGCTGTGAAGCTGCAGCACAACAAACACAATACAGTGAACCCTCATTTATCACGGGGGTTACGTTTCAAAAATAACCCACGATAGGTGAAATCCGCGAAGTAGTCAGTTTTGTTTTTTTACAGTTATTATGCCGTACTATAGAAGGAAACCAAAGATCAAAACCTGTTTTCAAGCTGAACACATTCTGTACTGGACAGAGACGAGGGACGGAGGAGATTGATTGACAGCCAATCAGGACGCAGAACATGATGCGTGTTCATACACTGTTAAAAAAAAAAGAAAAACAAAACAAAACAAAAAACTGCACTAAAAAAATCAGTGAAACAGCGAGGCCACGAGAGGTGAAGCGCGTTATAACAAGGGTTCACTTAACTCATCTTTGGCAAATCTGGGATCTTCATTCCAAATGTGTCCTAATCAAAGTGTCACTGCTCAGTGGAAACGCAGCATCAGGACCCAGAAAGCTTTGAGATGAAGTCCAGCAGCTCAGATATAGTGTGATGATCAGAAGATCAAAGCTGTCAAAGCTGCTTAAAGTCACATTTTTGTAACTGTGAATCAGTTCAAAGAAGTGAGCTTTTCTCTTTGTGTTAAACACCAACAGCAGCTTCTCAGACCGAGCTTCACTGAAGCACAACCAGAAACTGAGCGGCAGCAACCGTCCCTCCAAACGTCTCCTGATAACAAGAAAAACAGCCTTTCAGTTCACACCCTCAAACATTTCTTCCTCCACTTCTTCTGAATGTGCTCTGCTGTGTGTGCTGCTGTGAAGACAACAACTACAGAGGAGGATCTTTGTGTTTGCAGCGTGCAGCTTGAATGTGCTGTGTAAGGGGGATGAACAGCCACAGTTATGGACAGCAGATCATCCTCAAGTGTAATGTTAAACATGGATTTAAAGATCATGTTTCTATGTGGTCCCTCTGCTGTGTCAACAGGGCTGTACTGTGCAGCCTCTGATTGATCTGTAAGGAACACTTCTGTAATATGAGCACAAACAGATGCTCTGATATCATTACAATATACACAGTGTCGAATGAACTGGGTTGAGGTTGAGATCTTGGTTAGTCGATGGCCTATGCTTGGTACTATGTGGACATTCATAATTCCAATGTATGAGATTGTTAGGAGTTGATTTATGAAATGTAACAAATAATCTGTATGATTTTTACTTAAAATTGATGAGAGTGTGTGGAACACAGAAATGATTCAAGTATAGCATGAAGGAAGTTGTGCAATCTTGGAAAACATTGAGCAGGGTAAATGAGGAACTGAAACCTGTTGCCTAGGAATCAGAAGGAGCAGAAAGGAAATAACAAGTTATGAATAGCCTCAACTGGAAAGTACCAGACAAGCCATGTATTGCGAGAAATGAGGTGTTGACTAAAGCCTAATGCCATAATTGGTAATAAGAGCAGTGGGGTGATAATTTGTCATGATGATGTTGGTAAAACTAGGCTGTGTCTTAGACAACATATATAAGGAGGTGCACGACAACATCGTACGAGATTCTGCGGAGCCCTCCTCAACACCTAGACAGGTCTGCTCTTTGGACCAAGCCAACCCAGAAGTGGACAACCAATTGACTTTAAACTGTCTTTGAGAGAATTCTCCCTGCATGGTCAGATGAAGATTGGAAGTGCCTAAGCTGTTGGATTTCTAAAATGAGGACTGAAGAACAGTAAGGATTACGGAAAAAGGATAGTCGATTAGAAAAGGATAACTTCTCTCTTTTGGACTTCTTCTTTTTCCCCCAACTTCACTGCAGCAGCTAAGGACTGGACTTTAGGCGTGGTCGCTTTGGCCGAGTGACTCACTTGAATGCAGTCTCTTCAAAAAGAATTGATGGACAGAATTGGATATTTCAAGCCCCTTCTTCATCAACCCAGCTCATAAGTATTTACTCTGTATAAGAAATGATTGATTTGTAGTGATTTTAAGATCTGATATTTGGGAGTGATTACTGCATGTTAGGTATTAATTAAGGATTGATTCAGAGCTAAATGAAACCTGCTTGAGCTAAAAACCTGCAAATAAAATTTGACTCTAAAAAGTCAGTGGAGTTCGTTGAGAATTTATTCCCTCTTTGACGGTACAGTTAAAATCTATGAACAGTGAAATTTAGGCAAGTCAAGCTATAGGATCTGGTTCTGTTCTGGACACACTAGTCTCCAGTAATCCACTTCAACTCAACTATGTCCCTTGGGCTTACTTATTCCTAGCCGATAAACTGATCTGGCCGATTCCAAGTGCACTGATCAAGGGGGCTGGCTGCTACAAGTATCTGGGCTGTATTTTGGGGTCGGCTGTGTGAGCCTTCCTGTCCGATTGCATCAGAATACAGAGGTAGCGGGACAGATGATAGGATTATTAGCAGTTAGAAGCCAGACGAGCAGCCCCACCACAGCTTAAGTAGTATCGCTGCACTCGGACGTGGGTAATACCTTGCCGGTCCAAGTGATCAGGACCCTAAGAAACGGAGAAGCTGTCACAGAGGTAAATACCTGTGGGATCTAACAACAGCAAGGATGATGACACTAAATTTACTGAACAGCTGGATAAACATAAAAATATCTCCATCATTTCAAAGAGCCAGTGGAGTCATTAGAATCACAGTGACCTAAAGGACACTCTTAATGAGCTTTAAGTGCAGAACAAATGAACTCCTGTTAATCACTTCCTCCAAAGAGCTTCTAAGCAGTTCCTCCAGAACAGGACGGCTTCTCCAGGGTGAGACCATCATGAGCTGCGATGGCCTTTCTGCTTCTGCTCTGATTCAGCAGGAACTGGTAGGAGAGTCTCTCATGTTACACAGCTGGATCCTTTAGATTCTCTCCTCCTGCTGACAACAACCTGCATGGAAGCAGCTTCATTGTTCATTCAGTCAACGTGACATTTATCTATCCATCCATCCATCCATCCATCCTCTGCTTATCCAGGGGGGAGTTGGAGCCCATCCCAGCTGCCACAGGGTCAAAGGGAGAATGCACACTGGTCAGGTTGCCAGTTCATCGCAGGACTAACACAATGTATGTGTTATAAAATCCACTGAAATATTTTGAAAATATAAAAAACACATTAAGGCTGTGGTGGTTTTCTGAAATTACAAACCTGCCAATAATGCTTAAATGTAATAATATGATATTTCCAATCCTGAGCTGCTTTTTATTATTCTGAGCTCCTGATCTCAGGGTTAAGGTGCCCTCAGTGCAGCGGCCTCTTTAAACTACTTCTGCTGATGGTCTTGTTCTGTCAGCTTCATGTGTGGGTACCTTCACAATATTTAATAAAAACATGAGCAGCAAAACAGGAAACAGCTGATTGTGAACCAAAGGTCCAACATCCAGTGAAGAAGAAAAGCTCAGAACAGTTCAAAGAGTTCAAGAAGAAACAGCAGAGAAACAGCTGTGAAGGAAAATGACATGAAATATTTATGACATCATTCAGCTGGATCAGCTCCAACCCTGTCATCCTTTATATTTTTGTGATGAAATTTGTCATGAAATTCCTTCATGAACTTGCAGTTTTATTATCATTTTCCTTAAAGAACAAAGCAATGTTTGTATAACACAACATGGATAAACTTGAAGCAACCTTATCAAAATGATAACTTGATCATAAGTTATTTTACATAAGTAAATAAAGAAATATTTGATTCTAAGATATGAGATCAGGATTTACAAAATGAAAATACAAACAACCAACATCAACAACACAGAGACATGCCAAATAATAAAACAAAATAAATCAATAAAACAACCCTGTGGTTTCACTTTGTTTGGATAATATTCAAAGAAAAACTTATCACACATGAACAGTTATCACAAAGAAATTAATAAAACATCATCCAATCCTGGAAATAGCTGGAAAAAACAGACTTCTCATTAGCTAAACTATTCATGTTAAAACTGCAAACATTTTCTCAAAAGGTTGTGACCAAAAAACAGAAAAAAAAGTAAAAAGAACTTCCTAATTCCCTTTGATTTTGTAAGAGATGGATGAAAGATGAAAGGAGATGAAAGGATAAATTGTAGCCACATAGATGAAAGGAGATGAGAGGACACATTGTAGCCAGATAGATGAAAGGAGATGAGAGGACACATTGTAGCCAGATAGATAGATAGATAGATAGATGAAAGGAGATGAAAGGATAAATTGTAGCCACATAGATGAAAGGAGATGAGAGGACACATTGTAGCCAGATAGATGAAAGGAGACCAAAGGACACATTGTAACCACATAGATAGATAGATAGAAAGATGAAAGGAGATGAGAGGACACATTGTAGCCAGATAGATAGATAGATAGATGAAAGGAGATAAAAGGACACATTGTAGCCACATAGATAGATAGATAGATAGATAGATAGATAGATAGATAGATAGATAGATAGATAGATAGATAGATAGATAGATAGATAGATAGATAGATAGATAGATAGATAGATAGATAGATAGATAGATAGATAGATAGATAGATGAAAGGAGATGAAAGGACACAATGTAGCCAGATAGATAGACAGATAGATAGATGAAAGGAGATGAAAGGATAAATTGTAGCCACATAGATGAAAGGAGATGAGAGGACACATTGTAGCCAGATAGATGAAAGGAGACTAGAGGACACATTGTAGCCAGATAGATAAATAGATAGATAGATGAAAGGAGATGAAAGGATAAATTGTAGCCACATAGATGAAAGGAGATGAGAGGACACATTGTAGCCAGATAGATAGATAGATAGAAAGATGAAAGGAGATCAAAGGACACATTGTAGCCAGATAGATAAATAGATAGAAAGATGAAAGGAGATGAGAGGACACATTGTAGCCACATAGATAGATAGATAGAAAGATGAAAGGAGATGAGAGGACACATTGTAGCCACATAGATAGATAGATAGATAGATGAAAGGAGATGAGAGGACACATTGTAGCCACATAGATAGATAGATAGATAGATAGATAGATGAAAGGAGATGAGAGGACACATTGTAGCCACATAGATAGATAGATAGATAGATAGATGAAAGGAGATGAGAGGATAAATTGTAGCCAGATAGATGAAAGGAGATGAGAGGACACATTGTAGCCAGATAGATGAAAGGAGACTAGAGGACACATTGTAGCCAGATAGATAAATAGATAGATGAAAGGAGATGAAAGGACATATTGTAGCCACATAGATAGATAGATAGATAGATAGATAGATAGATAGATAGATAGATAGATAGATAGATAGATAGATAGATAGATAGATAGATAGATAGATAGATAGATAGATAGATAGATAGATAGATAGATAGAAAGATGAAAGGAGATGAAAGGACACATTGTAGCCACATAGATAGATAGATAGATAGATGAAAGGAGATGAGAGGACACATTGTAGCCAGATAGATAGATAGATAGATAGATGAAAGGAGATGAAAGGACACATTGTAGCCACATAGATAGATAGATAGATAGATAGATAGATAGATAGATAGATAGATAGATAGATAGATAGATAGATAGATAGATAGATAGATAGATAGATAGATAGATAGATAGATAGATAGATAGATAGATAGATAGATAGATAGATAGATAGATGAAAATAGTTGGGAGGACACATTGTAGCCAGATAGATGAAAGGAGACGAGAGGACACATTGTAGCCAGATAGATAGATGAAAGGAGACCAAAGGACACATTGTAGCCAGATAGATAGATAGATAGAAAGATGAAAGGAGATGAGAGGACACATTGTAGCCACATAGATAGATAGATAGAAAGATGAAAGGAGATGAGAGGACACATTGTAGCCACATAGATAGATAGATAGAAAGATGAAAGGAGATGAGAGGACACAGATGAAAGGAGATGAGAGGACACATTGTAGCCACATAGATGAAAGGAGATGAGAGGACACATTGTAGCCACATATATCGATAGATAGATATATAGATGAAAGGAGATGAGAGGACACATTGTAGCCATATAGATGAAAGGAGATGGGAGGACACATTGTAGCTAGATAGATAGATAGACAGATGAAAGGAGATGGGAGGACACATTGTACCCACATAGATAGATAGATAGATAGATGAAAGGAGATGAGAGGACACATTGTAGCCACATAGATAGCTAGATAGATGAAAGGAGATGAGAGGACACATTGTAGCCACATAGATGAAAGGAGATGGGAGGACACATTGTAGCTAGATAGATAGATAGAAAGATGAAAGGAGATGAGAGGTCACATTGTAGCCACATAGATAGCTAGATAGATGAAAGGAGATGAGAGGACACATTGTAGCCACATAGATAGCTAGATAGATGAAAGGAGATGGGAGGACACATTGTAGCTAGATAGATAGATAGAAAGATGAAAGGAGATGAGAGGACACATTGTAGCTAGATAGATAGATAGAAAGATGAAAGGAGATGAGAGGACACATTGTAGCCACATATATAGATAGATAGATAGATGAAAGGAGATGAGAGGACACATTGTAGCCACATAGATAGCTAGATAGATGAAAGGAGATGAGAGGACACATTGTAGCTAGATAGATAGATAGATAGAAAGATGAAAGGAGATGAGAGGTCACATTGTAGCCACATATATAGATAGATAGATAGATAGATAGATAGATAGATAGATAGATAGATAGATAGATAGATAGATAGATAGATAGATAGATAGATAGATAGATAGATAGATAGATAGATAGATAGATGAAAGGAGATGGGAGGACACATTGTAGCTAGATAGATAGCTAGATAGATGAAAGGAGATGAGAGGACACATTGTAGCTAGATAGATAGATAGAAAGATGAAAGGAGATGAGAGGTCACATTGTAGCCACATAGATGAAAGGAGATAAGAGGACACATTGTAGCCACATAGATAGCTAGATAGATGAAAGGAGATGAGAGGACACATTGTAGCTAGATAGATAGATAGAAAGATGAAAGGAGATGAGAGGACACATTGTAGCCACATATATAGATAGATAGATAGATAGATAGATAGATAGATAGATAGATAGATAGATAGATAGATAGATAGATAGATAGATAGATAGATAGATAGATAGATAGATAGATAGATAGATAGATAGATAGATAGATAGATAGATAGATAGATAGATGAAAGGAGATGAGAGGACACATTGTAGCCACATAGATAGCTAGATAGATGAAAGGAGATGAGAGGACACATTGTAGCTAGATAGATAGATAGAAAGATGAAAGGAGATGAGAGGTCACATTGTAGCCACATAGATGAAAGGAGATAAGAGGACACATTGTAGCCACATAGATAGCTAGATAGATGAAAGGAGATGAGAGGACACATTGTAGCTAGATAGATAGATAGAAAGATGAAAGGAGATGAGAGGACACATTGTAGCCACATATATAGATAGATAGATAGATAGATGAAAGGAGATGAGAGGACACATTGTAGCCACATAGATAGCTAGATAGATGAAAGGAGATGAGAGGACACATTGTAGCTAGATAGATAGATAGAAAGATGAAAGGAGATGAGAGGACACATTGTAGCCACATAGATAGCTAGATAGATGAAAGGAGATAAGAGGACACATTGTAGCCACATAGAAAGCTAGATAGATGAAAGGAGATGAGAGGACACATTGTAGCTAGATAGATGAAAGGAGATGGGAGGACACATTGTAGCTAGATAGATAGAAAGATGAAAGGAGATGAGAGGACACATTGTAGCCACATATATAGATAGATAGATAGATGAAAGGAGATGGGAGGACACATTGTAGCTAGATAGATAGCTAGATAGATGAAAGGAGATGAGAGGACACATTGTAGCCACATAGATGAAAGGAGATGAGAGGACACATTGTAGCCAGATAGATGAAAGGAGATGGGAGGACACATTGTAGCCAGATAGATAGATAGATAGAAAGATGAAAGGAGATGAAAGGACACATTGTAGCCACATAGATAGATAGATAGATAGATAGATAGATAGATAGATAGATAGATAGATAGATAGATAGATAGATAGATAGATAGATAGATAGATAGATAGATAGATAGATAGATAGATAGATAGATAGATAGATAGATAGATAGACAGATGAAAGGAGATGAGAGGACACATAGTAGCCACATAGATAGATAGATAGATAGATAGAAAGATGAAAGGAGATGAGAGGACACATTGTAGCCACATAGATAGATAGATAGAAAGATGAAAGGAGATGAGAGGACACATTGTAGCCACATATATAGATAGATAGATATATAGATGAAAGGAGATGAGAGGACACATTGTAGCCACATAGATGAAAGGAGATGGGAGGACACATTGTAGCTAGATAGATAGATAGAAAGATGAAAGGAGATGAGAGGACACATTGTAGCCACATATATAGATAGATAGATAGATGAAAGGAGATGGGAGGACACATTGTAGCCAGATAGATAGCTAGATAGATGAAAGGAGATGAGAGGACACATTGTAGCCACATAGATGAAAGGAGATGGGAGGACACATTGTAGCTAGATAGATAGATAGAAAGATGAAAGGAGATGAGAGGACACATTGTAGCCACATAGATAGCTAGATAGATGAAAGGAGATGAGAGGACACATTGTAGCCACATAGATAGCTAGATAGATGAAAGGAGATGAGAGGACACATTGTAGCTAGATAGATAGATAGAAAGATGAAAGGAGATGAGAGGTCACATTGTAGCCAGATAGATAGATAGAAAGATGAAAGGAGATGAGAGGACACATTGTAGCCACATATATAGATAGATAGATAGATGAAAGGAGATGAGAGGACACATTGTAGCCACATAGATAGCTAGATAGATGAAAGGAGATGAGAGGACACATTGTAGCTAGATAGATAGATAGAAAGATGAAAGGAGATGAGAGGACACATTGTAGCCACATATATAGATAGATAGATAGATAGATAGATAGATAGATAGATAGATAGATAGATAGATAGATAGATAGATAGATAGATAGATAGATAGATAGATAGATAGATAGATAGATAGATAGATAGATGAAAGGAGATGGGAGGACACATTGTAGCTAGATAGATAGCTAGATAGATGAAAGGAGATGAGAGGACACATTGTAGCTAGATAGATAGATAGAAAGATGAAAGGAGATGAGAGGTCACATTGTAGCCACATAGATGAAAGGAGATGAGAGGATACATTGTAGCCACATAGATAGCTAGATAGATGAAAGGAGATTAGAGGACACATTGTAGCTAGATAGATAGATAGAAAGATGAAAGGAGATGAGAGGACACATTGTAGCCAAATATATAGATAGATAGATAGATAGATAGATAGATAGATAGATAGATAGATGAAAGAGAGAGATACACAGTAGATAGATAATAGAGTGAAAGGAGATGAAGGACACATGTAGCCACATAGATACTAGAAAGATGAAAGGAGATGAGAAGCACACGGTAACCCACATAGAGAAAGAAATAAAGGACACATTGGAGCCCATAGTAGCAAAAGAGATGCCAGGCGATAAGAGGACCCATTGTAGCCACCTAGATAGCTAGATAGACTGAAAGGGAGACTGAGCAGGACACATTGTAGCTAGATAGATTCGCTAGACAGATGAAAGAAATGGAGAAGGACACATTGTAGCCACATATATAGATAGATAGATAGATAGATGAAAGGAGATGAGAGGACACATTGTAGCCACATAGATAGCTAGATAGATGAAAGGAGATGGGAGGACACATTGTAGCTAGATAGATAGATAGAAAGATGAAAGGAGATGAGAGGTCACATTGTAGCCACATAGATAGCTAGATAGATGAAAGGAGATGAGAGGACACGTTGTAGCTTGATAGATAGATAGAAAGATGAAAGGAGATGAGAGGACACATTGTAGCCACATATATAGATAGATAGATGAAAGGAGGTGAGAGGAGGAGATGAGAGGACACATTGTAGCCAATAGAACGCTAGATAGACGAAAGGAGATGAGAGGAAACATTGTGCCCATAAAGATGAAAGAGATGAAAGGAAAAGAGGGACACATAGTAGACATATAATGAAAGGAGATGAAGGACACATTGTAGCCACATAGATAGGAGATAGAAAGAGAAAGAGAGAGAGACACATAGTAGCCACATAGATAGATAGAATAGATAGATAGATAGATAGATAGATAGATAGATAGATAGATAGATAGATAGATAGATAGATAGATAGATAGATAGATGAAAGGAGATAGAGAAACATGTAGAATAATCGATAGATACATAATAGAATGAAAGGAGATGAGGACACATTGTAGCCAAATAGAAGAAAGATAGAAGATGAAGGAGATGAGAGACCATTGTAGCCACATAAGATAGAAAGATAGAAAGATGAAAGGAGATGAGAGGGACCCACATTATAGAGACACATAGATGAAAAGAGATGAGAGGACACATTGTAGCCACATCGATGAAAGGAAAATGGGAGGACACATTGTAGCCACATAGATAGATAGAAAGATGAAAGGAGATGAGAGACACATTGTCCACACATAGATAGCTAGATAGATGAAAAGGAGATGAGAGGACACATTGAGCCACATAGATGAAAGAGATGAAGGACACGAAGGACAACATAGTAGAAGAAGATGAAAGGAGATGAGAGGTCACATTGTAGCTAATAGATAGATAGAAAGATGAAAGGAGATGAGAGGAACATTGTAGCCACATAGATAGCTAGATAGATGAAAGGAGATGAGAGGACACATTGTAGCCAGATAAGATGAAAGGAGATGAGAGGATACAGTGTAGCCAGATAGATAGAAAGATAGGATGAAAGGAGACTAGAGGACACATTGTAGCCAGATAGTAGATAGAAAGATGAAAGGAGATGAGAGGACACATTGTAGCCAGATAGATAGATAGATAGATGAAAGGAGATGAAAGGACACAATGTAGCC
Organism: Amphilophus citrinellus; assembly: GCA_013435755.1. Lineage (NCBI taxonomy): Eukaryota > Metazoa > Chordata > Actinopteri > Cichliformes > Cichlidae > Amphilophus > Amphilophus citrinellus. Next base: position 8,290,556 of record CM024197.1, on the reverse strand, counting down.
AGATAGATAGACAGATAGATAGATGAAAGGAGATGAAAGGATAAATTGTAGCCACATAGATAGATAGATAGATAGATAGATAGTCAGCATTAGATAGCCTAGCATATGATAGATAGATAGATAGATAGATAGATAGATAGATAGATAGATAGATAGGATAGATAGATTAGATAGATAGATAGATAGATAGATAGGATAGAGAGGACCACATTGATAGATAGATAGATAGATAGATAGATGAAAGGAGATGAGAGGACACATTGTAGCCAGATAGATAGCTAGAATAGATGAAAGGAGATGAGAGGACACATTGGTAGCACAGAGATGAAAGAAGATCAAAGGATACAGGTAGCACACAGTACCCATAGATGAAAGGAGATGAAAGGATAAATTGTAGCCACATAGATAGCGAGAAAGATGAAAAGAAGATAGAGGACAAATGTAGCCAAATAATAGAAGAAAGATGAAAGAAGATAGAAAGACAATAGTAGAAAATAGATAGATAGATAGATAGATAGATGAAAGAGATGAGAGACACATGTAGACACAAGATAATAGATAGATGAAAGAGATAGAGGACACACTGTAGCCACATAGATAGATAGAAAGATGAAAGGAGATGAGAAGCCACATACTAGACACATAGATGAAAGGGAAAGGAGAACACATTCACAAGTAGCCACAAGATGAAGGAGATCAAAGGACACATTGTAGCCACATATAGATAGAAGATGAAAGAAATGAGAGGAACATTGTGCCACATAGATAGATATGAAAGATGAAGGAAATGAGAGGACACATGTAGCCACATAGATAGATGATAGATGAAAGAGTGAGAGGACACATTGCACTAGATAGATAGATAGAATGAAAGGAGATGGAGGAACACATGTAGCCACATAGATGATAGAAGATGAAAGGAGATGAGAGGACACATTGTAGCCACATATGAAGAAAGATGAAGAGATGAGAGGACACATTGTAGCCAATAGATAGATAGAAAGATGAGGAGATGAGAGGACACCTGTACCAATAGATAGATAGATAGACGAAAGAGATGAGAGGACACTTGGAGCCAATAGAAAGCTAGATAGACGAAAGGAGAAGAGAGACACATTGTAGCTAGATAGATTGAAAGGAGAGGAGAGGACACACGGTAGCTAGATAGAGAAAGGAGGGGGAGGACAAACTGTACTAGTAGATAAAGATGAAAAGAGATGAGAGGACACATTGTAGCACTAGAGATAGATAGAAAGATGAAAGGAGATGAGAGGACACATGTAGCACATAGATGAACAAAGATAAAGGACACAGAGCCACATGTAGCACATAGATGAAAGAGATGAGAGGACCATTGTAGCCACATAGTAGTAGAAAGAGGAAGAGATAAGGACACATGTAGCACATAGATGAAAGAAGATAAAGGAGATGAAGCCACAAGTAGCCACATAGATGAAAGAATAGAGGACATTGAGACACATAGATAGATAGAAATGAAAGGAGATGAGAGGACACATTGTAGATAGATAGATAGATAGATAGATGAAAGTAGTTGGGAGGACACATTGTAGCCAGATAAATGAAAGGAGATGAGAGGACACATTGTAGCAACATAGAGAGAGAGAAGATGAAAGGAGATGAGAGGACAATTGTAGCACATAGATGAAAGAAGAAAAGGAAACAGAGCCACATCGTAGCCACATAGATGAAAGGAGATAAGAGGACACATTGCAGCCACATAGATAGCTAGATAGATGAAAGGAAATGAGAGGACACATGTACCCAATAGATGAAGATAGAGGAAAGAGATAGAGGACAAATAGCAAAGAAATGAAAGGAGTGAGAGGACACATGAGCCACATAGATGATAAAAATGAAAGAGATAAGAGGACACATGTAGCCACATAGATAGATAGTAAATAAAGGAATAAGAGGACACATTGTAGCCACATAAGATGAAAGGAGATGAGAGACACATTGTAGCCACAGAGAATGAAAGGAAAAGGAGGACACATTACACCTTAGACAATAGATGAAAGAAGAAAGGAACACAGGTACACTGTAGCCACATAGAGAAAGAGATAAGAGGACACTGTAGCCACTAGATAGCTAGATAGATGAAAGGAGAGAAGAAGGACACATTGAGCACAAGATAGCTAGATAGAGGAAGGAGATAAGAGACACATTGTAGCCACATAGATGAAAGGAGATGAAAGGACACATTGTAGCCACATAGATAGAGAGATAGAAAGAGAAAGAAGATGAGAGACACATAGACACAAAGATGAAAGAGATGAGAGGACACATTGTAGCAACATAGATGAAGAAGATGGGAGGACCATTGTGCTAGATAGATAGATAGAAAGATGAAAGGAGATAAGAGGACACATTGTAGCCACATAGATAGATAGATAGATGAAAGGAGATAGAGGACCATGGTAGCGACATAGATAGATAGAAGATGAAAGCAGATGAAGGACACATTGTAAACCTAGATAGATAGATAGAAGATGAAAGAGATGAGAGACACATTGTAGCCACATAGATGATAGAGAGATGAAGGAGATGAGAGACACATTGAGCCACATAGATAGCTGTAGATAAAGGAGTGAGAGACACATTGTAGCCACATAGATGATAGAAAGATGAAAGAGATGAGAGGACACATGTAGCCAATAGATGAAAAGAGATGAAAGGACCATGAGAAGACACATGTAGAAAGATGAAGGAGATGAGAGGACACACTGTAGCAAAGAAAGATAGGAAGATGAAAGGAGTGAGAGGACACATTGTAGCCACATAGAAAGATAGAATAGATGAAAGAGATGGAGGACAC
>CM024197.1:8251088-8287220 GCA_013435755.1 Amphilophus citrinellus | reverse complement strand
TATCTATGTGCTACAATGGTCCTTCATTCTCCTTTCATCTTATCTATCTATTCTATATATGTGGCTAAATGTGTCCTCTCATCTCCTTTCCTCTTTCTATCTATCTATCTAGCTACAATGTGTCCTCTTCATCTCCTTTTCATCTATCTAGCTATCTATTTGGGCTTACAATGTGACTCTAATCTCCTTTTCATCTCTATTTCTATCTATCTAGCTTACAATGTGTCTACCATCTCCTTTCATCTATGTGGCTACAAGTGTCCTCTTTTTTTTTTTTCACTCTCCTTTCATTTTCTATCTATCTATTGCTACAATGTGTCCTTCTCATCTCCTTCATCTATTCTGCTATCCTATGGGCCACAATGTGTCCTCTCACCTCCTTTCATCTATCTAGCTATCTATTGTTGCTACAATGTGTCTCTCATCTTCCTTTCCTCTATCTATCTATCTATAATATATGTGGCTTACAATGTTGTCCTCTCATCTCCTTTCATCTTTCTATCTATCTAGCTAGCACAAGTGTCCCTCTCACTCCCTTCATCTATCTAGTATCTATGTGGCTACAATGTGACCTCTCATCTCATTTCATCTTTCTATCATCTATCTATCTAGCTCCAAGTGTCCCTCCCATCTCCTTTCATGTATTGTGGCTACAATGTGTCTCTCATTCCTTTCATCTTTTCTATCTATCTATCTAGCTACATGTGTCCTCTCATCTCCTTTCATCTACTAAGCTATCTATGTGGCTACATGTGTCCTCTTTATCTCCTTTCATCTATCTAGCTATCTATGTGGCTAAATGGTCCTCTCATCTTCCTTTCATCTATCTAGCTATTCTATTTGGCTACAAATGTGTTTCCTCTTATCTCCTTTTCAATCTCTTGTGGCTACAGTGTCCTCTTATCTCCCTTTTCATTTATCTACTCTCTATATATGTGGCTACAATGTGTTCCTCTCATTCTCCTTTCATCTTTCTTATCTATCTATCTAGCTTACAATGTGTCCTCTCATCTCCTTTCACCTTCTAGTTCTATATGTTGGCTACAATGTGTCCTCTTATCTCCTTTCTCTATTGTGGCTACAAGTGACCTCCATACTCCTTTCATCTTTCTCTATATCTATCTAGCTACATGTGTTCCCTCATCTCCTTCATCTATGTGGTACAATGTGTTCTCCTCACTCCTTTCATCTTTCTCCTATCTATCTATCTAGCTACCACAATGTTTTCCTCCATCTCTTTTCATCTATCTATCTATCTATTATACTGTCTGGCTACAAATGTGTACTCTCATCTCCTTCATCTATCTATCTATCTAGCTAGCTCCAATGTGTTCCCTCTCATCTCCTTCATCTATTAGCTATCTATGTGGCTACAATGGACCTCTCATCTCATTTCATCTTCTTCTATCTATCAATCTAGCTACAATGGTCCTTTTCCCCATCTCTTTTCATTATCCTCTATCTATCTATATAATATGTGGCTACAATGTGGTCCTCTCATCTCCTTTCATCTTTTTCTATCTATCTAGCTAGATAAAATGGTGTTCCTTCACTTCCTTTCATCTATTTAGCTATCTATGTGGCTACAATGTGAACCTTCTTCATCTCCTTTCATCTTTCTATCTATTATGTGCTACAATGTGTCCCTCTCCCTCCCCTTTTTCATCTTTCTATCTATCTAGCTAGCTTACAATGTGTTCATCTACTCCTTTCATCTATCTTCGCTATCTATGTGGCTACCATATGTGTCCTTCCCATCCCTTTCATCTATGTGGGGCTACCAATGTGTCCTCTCATCTCCTTTATCTATCTATCTTATCATCTCTATATGTGCTACAATTTGTCCTCTCATCTACTTTCATCTTTCTATCTATCTATCTAGTACAATGGTCCTCCCATCTCCTTTCATCTATCTAGGCTTTCTATTGTGGTTCAAGTGACTCTCAATCTCCTTCATCTTTCTATCATCTATCTAGTACAATGTGTCCTCCCATCTCCTTTCCTCTAGTGGCTACAATGTTTTCCTGTCATCTCCTTTCACTTTCTATTATTATCTAGGCTACAATTGTGTCCTCTCACTCTCCTTCATCATCTCAGCATCTATGTGGGCTCTACAATGTGCCTCTACCTCATTTCAATCTATCTAAGCTATCTATGTGGCCTTACAATGTGTACTCTCTCCCTCCTTTATCTATCTAGCTATCTATGTTGGCTCTACAGTGTGGATCCTCTCATCTCCTTTCATCTAATCTAGCTATTCTATGTGGGCTACAATGTGTCCTCTTCTTATTCCTTTTCATCTATGTGCTAATTGTGACCTCTCATCTCCTTTCATCTTTCTATCTATCTAGCTACAATGTGTTCCTCTCACATCTCCTTTCTCTATCTATCTATCTATATATGTGGCTACAATGTGTCCTCTCATCTCCTTTCATCTTTCTATCTAATCTAGCTACAATGTTGTCCCTCCCCATCTCTTTCATTACTAGCACAATGTTCCCTCTCATCTCTCTTTATCTATTAGTTTCTATGTTGGTTACAAGTGTCCTCTTATCTCCTTTCGTCTATCTAGCTATCTATGTGGCTACAATGTGTCCTCTCATCTCCTTTTCATCTATCTATCTAACTATCTATATATCTGGGGCTTACAATTGTGTCCTCTCATCGTTCCTTTCATCTTTCTATCATCTGTCTAGCTTACAACGTTGTCCTCTCATCTCCTTTCCATCTATCTAGCTCTCTATGTGGCTACAAATGTGACCTCTCATTCCTTTCATCTTTCTATCTATCTATCTAGCTCAATGTGTCCCTCCCATCTCCTTCATCTATCCTCGCTATTATGTGGCTACTGTATCCTCTTATCTCCTTTCATTCCTATGTGGCTACAATGTTGACCTTCTTATCTCCTTTCCTCTTCTATCATCTATCAGCTACAATGTTTCCTTTCATCTCTTTCATCTATTAGCTATCTATGTGCTTACAATGTGTCCTCTCATCTCCTTTCATCTTCTATCATCTATCTAGCTTACCATGTGTCCTCCCCCAATCCTTTCATCCTATGTGGCTCTACAATGTGTCCTTGTCCATCTCCCTTTCATCTCTCTATCTATCTATATATGTGGCTAAATGTGTCTCTCCTCTCCTTTCATCTTTCTTATATTATCTAGCTACAATGTGTCCTTCATCTCCTCTTCCTCTATCTAGCTATCTATGGGGCTACAATGATCTCTTATCTTCCTTTCATCTCGTGGCTACAATGTGACCTTCTCATCTCATTTCATCTTTCATCTATCTATCTTAGCTACAATGTGTCATCTCATCTCCTTCCCTCTACTTTCTAGCTATCTATGTGGCTAACAGTGTGACCTCTCATCTCCCTTCATCTATCTAGCTATCTATGTGGCTACTACAATGGTCTCTTATCTCCTTTCATCTTGTGGCTCCATTGTGACCTTCATCTCATTTCATCTTTCTATCTATCTAGCTACAATGTTTACTCTCATCTCCTTTCATCTATTCTATCTATTCTATATATGTGGCTTACCCATGTTTGTGTCCTCTCATCTCCTTTCATCTTTCTATTATATCTAAGCTACAATGGTTCATCCATCTCTTTCATCTATCTAGCTAAATTGTCCTCTCATATCCTTTCATCTATCTATCTATCTATGTTGCTACAATGTTTTCCTCTTATCTCCTTTCATCTATCTAGCTATCTATTGTGGCTTTACAATGTGTCCTCTCATCTCCTTTCATCTATTCTAGCGATCTATGTGGCCTACAATGTGGTCCTCTCATCTCCTTTCATCTTTCTATCTATCTATACGCTTAAATGTGTCCTTTCCCATCTCCTTTCCTATCTATGTGGCTACATGTGTCTCTCCCTCTCCTTTCATCATCTAGCTATATCTAGTGGCTTACAATTGTGTCCCTCTTACTCTCCTTTCATTTACATCTATCTATATGATTTGTGGCTACAATTGTGTCCTCTCATCTCCTTTCATCTTTCTATCATCTATCTAGCTACAATTGTGTCTTCATTCCTTTATCTATGCGGCTAACAATGGTCCTCTTATCTCCTTTCATCTTATTGAGGCTACAATGTCAACCTCTCCTCTCTTTCTCTTTCTATCTATCTACTAGCTACAATGTGTCCTCTCATCTCCTTCATCTATCCTAGCTATCTCTGTGGCTACCAATCTGTCCTTCCATCTCCTTTCACTCTATCAGCTATCTAATTTGGCTTACAAAGCTGTCCTCTTATCTCCTTTCATCTATGTGGCTACAATGTGACCTCTCATCTCCTTTCGTCTTTCTATTATATATCTAGCTACAAAAAACAATGTGTCCTCCTATCTCCTTTCATCTATGTTGGGCTACAATGTGGTCCTCTCATTCCGTTTCATCTATCTATCTATCTATCTCTACCATTTGTCCTCCCATCTCCTTTATCTATCTATCTATCATATTATGTGGCTACCTGTTTCCCTTCCTCATCTCCTTCATCTTTCTTATCTATCTATTAGCTACAATGTGTCTCCCATTCCTTTTCATCTCTTTTGGCTCCAATGTTTTGTTTCCTTCTCATCTCCTTTCATCTTTCTATCTTCTATCTAGGTTACAATGTGTCCTCTCATCTCCTTTCATCTATTTCTTCTCGCTATCTATGTGGCTACTACAATTGTGTCCTCTATCTCCTTTCATCTATCTAGCTATCTATCTAGCTTACAATGTGTCCTCTCATCTCCCTTTCATCTATCCTAGCTATCTATGTGGTACAATGTGTTCCTCTCATTCCTTTCATCTTTCTCTCTATTTCTATCTAGCTACAATGTGTCCTCCCACTCTCCTTTCATCTATTTTGGCTACAATGTGGTCCTCTTCATCTCCTTTCATCTATCTAACTAATCTATGTGGTACAATGTGTCCTCTTATCTTTTTATCTATGTGGCTACAATGTGACCTCTTCATCTCCTTTCATCTTTCTATCTATTATCTCGCTCCACAATGTGTCCTCTTCATATCCTTCATCTACTAGCATTATATGTGGCCTCCAATCTGTCCTCTCATCTCCTTTTCATCTTTCTCTATCTATCTATCTGGCTACAATGTGTCCTCCCAACTTCCTTTCATCTATGTGGCTACAATGGTCCTCTCATCTCCTTTCATCTATCTAGCTATCTATGTGGGTACAATTGTTGTCCTCTCATCTCCTTCATCTATCTATCTATCTCTATCTGTGGCTTACAAATGTGTTCTCTCATCTCCTTCATCTTTCTACTATCTATCTAGCTACAATGTGTTCCTCTCATCTCCTTTAATTATCTAGCTATCTATGTGGGCTACAATGGGACCTCTCATCTCCTTTCATCTTTCTATCTATCATCTAGCTACAATTGTGTCCTTCCCATTCCTTTCATCTATGTGGCTAAATGTGTCCTCTCATCTCCTTTCATCTTTCTATCTATCTATCTAGCTACAATGTGTTCCTCTCATCTCCTTTATCTATCTCGCTTATCTATGTGGGGCTAACCATGTGCGTCCTCTCACTCCTTTCATCTATCTGCTATCTATGTGGCACAAGTGTCCTCTCATCTCTTTTCCTCTATCTATCTATCTTATCTATGTGGCTACAAGTGTCTCCATCTCCTTTCATCTTTCTATCTATCTAGCTAGCTACAATGTGTCCTCTCTCTCCTTCATCTAATTGCCTATCTATCTATTTGTGGCTACAATGTGACCTCTCATCTCCTTTCATCTTTCTATCTATCTATCTAGCTTACAATGTGTCCTCTCATTCCTTTCATCTATTCTATCTATCATATGTGCTACAAATGGGTACCTCTCATCTCCTTTTCATTCTTTCTATCTATCTATCTATCTAGCTTACAATTGTCTCCCATCTCCTTTCATCTATGTTGGCTACACATTTGTGTCCTCTCACTCCTTTTCATCTATCTATCTATCTATCTAGCTACAATGTGTCCTCTCAATCTTCCTTTCATCTATCTAGCTATCTATGTGGCACAATTGTGTCCTTTATCTCCTTTTCATTTATCTATCTTATCTATATATGTGGATACAATGTGTCCTCTCATCTCTTTTCATCTTCTATCTATCTATCTAGCTACAATGTGTCTCTCAATCTCCTTTCATCTATCTAGTTATATATGTGTTTACAATTTTTTTTTTTTTTTTTTTTGGGGGTTCCTCTTATCTCCTTTCATCTATGTGGCTACAATGTTGACCTTCTCATCTCCTTTTCATCTTTCTATCTATCTATCTAGCTACACTGTGCCTCCCATCTCCTTTCATCTATGTGGCTACAATGTGTTCTCTCATCTCCTTTCATCTTTCTATCTATCTATCTGGCTACAATGTGTCCTCCCAACTATTTTCATCTATCTATCTATCTATCTATCTATCTATCTATCTATCTATCTATCTATCTATCTATCTATCTATCTATCTATCTATCTATCTATCTATCTATCTATCTATCTATCTATCTATCTATCTATCTATCTATGTGGCTACAATATGTCCTTTCATCTCCTTTCATCTATCTATTTATCTATCTGGCTACAATGTGTCCTCTAGTCTCCTTTCATCTATCTAGCTATCTATAGTGGACTACATGTTTCCTCCCATATCCTTTCATCTATCTACCTGGCTACACTGTGTCCTCTCATCTCCTTTCATCTATCCATCTATCTATATATGTGGCTACAATGTGTCCTCTCAGCGACTTTCATCTTTCTATCTATGCTAGCTTAGCTACAATGTGTCCTCCCATACCTGTCATGCGAGCTAGCTTTCTATTGTGCTCCAATGGGACCTCTCATCTTCCTTCATCTTTCTATTCTATCTTATCTAGCTAACAATGGTTGTCCTCCCATCTCCTTTCATCAATGTGGCTACAATGTGTCCTCTCACCTCCTTTTCCTCTATCAGCTATCTATGTGGCTACAATGTGTCCTTCATCTCCTTTCATTCTATCTCTCTAATCTTTTTTTTTTTTTATGTGCCCTTATAGTCAGTGTGACCTCTCTCTCTTTCATCTATCTAGGCTATCTATGTGGATCAATGTGTCCTCTTATTTCCCTTTCATCTATGTGTCTACATTTGTGACCCTCTCATCTCCTTTCTCTTTCTATCCATCTAGCTCCACTGTGTCCTCTCATCTCCTTTCATTATCTTATCTATCTAATATGTGGTACACTGTGTCCTCTCAATCTCCCTTTCCATCTTTCTCTCTATCAGCTACAATGTGTCCTCCCTCTCCTTTCATTTCTAGCTACAATGTGTCCTCTCCTCTCCTTCAATCTATCTAGCTTTCTAGTGGTACAATGTGTCCTCTTATCTCCCTTTCGTTCTATCTAGCATCTTGTGGCCTACAATGTTTTCCTCTCATCTCCTTTATCTATCTATCTATCTATCTAGCTACAAGTGTCTCTCATCTCCTTTCATCTATCTAAAAAAAGCTATCTTTGTGGCTACACTCTGTCCTCTCATCTCCTTTCATCTTTCGATTCTATCTATCTGGCTTACAATGTGTCCCTCCCATCTTCCTTTCATCTATGTGGGGCTACATGTTGTCCTCTCATCTCCTTTCATCTCTCTAGTATCTATGTGGGCTACAATGTGTCCTCTCATCTCCTTTCATCTATCTATCTATCTATATATGTGGCTACAATGTGTCCTCTCATCTCCTTTCATCTTTCTATCATCTATCTAGCTACAATGTGTCCTCTCATCTCCTTTCATCTATCTATCTATCTATGTGGCTACAATGTGTCCTCTCATCTCCTTTCATCTTTCTATCTATCTATCTAGCTACAATGTGTCCTCCCATCTCCTTTCATCTATGTGGCTACAATGTGTCCTCTCATCTCCTTTCATCTTTCTATCTATCTATCTAGCTACAATGTGTCCTCCCATCTCCTTTCATCTATCTAGCTATCTATGTGGCTACAATGTGTCCTCTTATCTCCTTTCATCTATCTAGCTATCTATGTGGCTACAATGTGTCCTCTCATCTCCTTTCATCTATCTATCTATTCTATATAGTGGCTACCATGGTCCTCTTCCTCTTCCCTTTCATCTTTTCCTATCTATCTAGCTAGCTACAATTGTTGTACTCTCATCTCCTTATTATCTAGCTATCTATTGTGGCACCAAGTGACCTCTCATCTCCTTTCATCTTTCTATCTCTATCTATCTTCAGCTACAATGTGTCCTCCCATCTCCTTTATGTTATGTGCTACAGTGTCCCTCTCATCTCCTTTATCTTTCTATCTATCTATCTAGGCTTACAATGTGGTTTCTCTCTCATCTCCTTTCAATCTATCTAGCTATCTATGTGGCTACATGGTCCTCTTATCCCTTTCATCTTATCTCAGCTATCTCTGTGGCTACAATTGTCCTCTCATCTCCTTTCATCTATCTAAGACTATCATGTGGCTTACCATGTGTCCTCTTACTCCTTTCATCTATTGTGGGTAACAATGTGTCCTTTATCTCCTTCATTTATCTATCTATCGATATAGTGGCTACAATTGATCCTCTCATCCTTTCATGCTTTCATCTATTATATCTAGCTTAACAATGTTGTCCTCCTCATATCCTTTCACCTATCTATGTTATCTATGTTGTACAATCGTGTCCTCTTATTCTCTTTATCATGTGGCTACAATGTGACCTCTCATCTCCTTTCACTTATCTATCATCTAGCGTCATGTGTCCTCCATCTCTTTCATCTATGTGGCTACAATTGTGTCCTCTCATCTCCTTTATCTTTCTATCATCTATCTAGCTACAATGTGCCTCCCACATTCTCTTTTCATCTATCTATCTATCTCTAATGTGGCTGGCTACAATTTGTTGTCCTCTCATCTTCCTTTTCATTCTATTTTTATCTATCTAGCTACAAGTGTCCTCTCATCTCCTTTTATCTATCTAGCTATCTATTTGGCTACAATGTGACCTCTCATCTCATTTCATCTTTCTATCTATCTATCTAGCTACAATGTGTCCTCCCATCTTCTTTCATCTATCTATCTATCTATCTATATATGTGGCTACAATGTGTCCCTCATCTCTCTTTCATCTTTCTATCTATTAGCTAGCCTACAATGTTGTCCTCTCATCTTCCTTTCATCTATCTAGCTATCTCTGTGGTACAATGTTTCCTCTTAGCTCCTTTTCTCATCTATGTGGCTACAAGTTCCTCTCCTCTCCTTTCAACTTCTTCTCTATCTATGTTGCTACAAATGTGTCCTCTCATTCCTTTTTCATCTATCTAGCTATCTATGTGGCTACAATGTGTCCTCTATCTCTCTTCTCTATCTATCTATTCTATATATTGGCTACAATGTGTCCCTCTCATATCCTTTCCATTCTTTCATTATCTATTAGCTACAATGTGTCCCTCTCATCTCCTTTCATCCTATCCTAGCTATCTATGTGGCTACCCATGTCTCCTCTTCTCTCCTCTTCATCTATGTGGCTACAATTGACCTCTCATCTCCTTTCATCTTTCTATCTATCTATCTAGCTACAAATTGTGTCCTCTCATCTCCTTTCATCTATCTAGCTATCTATGTGGCTACAGTGTGACCTCTATTCTTTCCTTTCATCTATCTAGCTTATCTATGTGGCTACAATGTGTCCTCTTATTCCTTTCCTTATGTGGCTACATTGTGTACCTCCTCTCATCTTCTTCATTCTTTTATCGATCTAGCTACAATGTGTCCTCTCTCTCTTTCATCTATCTATCTATCTCTATATGTGGCTACAATGTGTTCCTCTATCTCTTTCATTCTTTTATCTATCTAGCTACAATGTGTCCTCCATCTCCTTTTCATCTATCTAGCTACAATTGTGTCCTCTATCCTCCTTTCATCTAACTTCTAGCTATCATGTGGCTACAATGTGTTCCTCCTCTCTCTCTTTCATCTATCTAGCTATATGTGGCTTACAATGTGTGTCCTCTCATCTCCTTTTTCATCTATCTAGCGATCTATGTGGCTACAATGTTGTCCTCTCAATCTCCTTTCCTCTTTCTATTTATCTATCTAGCTTACAAGTGTCCTCCCATCTCCTTTCATCTATGTGGCTACACTGTGTCCTCTCATCTCCTTTTTATCTATCAGCAATCTATGTGGCTACAATGTATCTCTTCTCTCCTTCATCTATGTTGGCTTAACAATGTGACCTCTCATGTCCTTTTCATCTATCTATCTATCTATCTGGCTACACTTTGTCCTCTCATCTCCTTTCATCTATCTAGCTTCCTATGTTGGGCCCTACAGGTGACCTCTCATCTCCTTTCATCTACAGCTATCTATGTGGCTACAATGTGTCCTCTTATCTCCTTTCATCTATGTGGCTACATTGTGACCTCTCATTCCTTTCATCTTTTATCTTTATCTACCATGTGTCTCTCATTCCTTTCATCTATCTATCTATCTATATATGTGGCTACAATGTGTCCTCTCATCTCCCTTTCATCTTTCTATTAAAATCTAGCTACAAGTGTCTGTCCCCCATCTCCTTTCATCCATCTAGCCTCCACCTGTGGTCCTCTCATCTCCTTTCATCTATCAAGCTTTCTATGTGGCTTACAATGTTCTCTTATCTCCTTTAGTCTATCTAGCTATCTATGTTGGCTTACAATGTGTTCCTCTCCTCTCCTTTCAATCATTCTATCATCATATATGTTGCTACAATTTGTGGTCCTCTACCATCTCCTTTCATCTTTCCTATCTATCTATTCTAGCTACAAACGTGCCGCTCAATCTCCTTTCATTCTATCTAAGCTATCTATGTGGCTCAATGTGACCTCTCACTCTCCTTTCATTCTTTCTATCTATCTATCAACAATGTGTCCTCTCATCTCCTTTCATCTATCTAGCTATCTATGTGGCTACAATGTGTCCTCTCATCTCCTTTCATCTATCTATCTATCTATCTATCTATCTATCTATCTATCTATCTATCTATCTATCTAATCTATCTATCTATCATCTATCTAATCTAATCTATCTATCTATCATCTATCTATCTTGGCTACAATGTGTTGCTCTCATCCCTTTTCATCTTTCTATCTATCTATCTAGCCTACAATGTGTCATTTCTCATTCTGCTTCATCTATCTAGCTATCTATGTGGTTACAAATGTGTCTCTTATCTCCTTCATCTATGTGGCTACAATGTGGGACTCTCATCTCCTTCATCTCTATCTATCTATCTAGCTACCCTATGTCCTCTCATCTCATTTCATCTATCTAGTCTCTATGTGGCTACAATGTTTCCTCTCATTTCTCCTTTCCATCTATCTTCTATCTAAATATGTGGCTACAATGTGTCCTATAATCTCATTTTCATATTTCTCTCTATCTATCTAGATACCAATGTGTCCTCTCATCTACTTTTCACATCTAGCTATCTATGTGGCTAACATGTGTCCTCTTATCGCCTTTCATCTATGTGGGCTACAATGTGATCCTATCATCTCCTTTCATTTCTATTATCTATCTAGCTACAAATGTGTCTCTTCATCTCCTTCATCTATCTAGCTATCTATGTGGCTACAATTGTGTCTCTCAGCTCCTTTCTCATCTATCTATCCTATAATGTGGCTACAATGTGTTCATCTAATCCTCCTCCATCTTTCTATCTATCTATCTAGCTACAAATGTTCCTCTCATCTCCTTTCATCTCTCTAGCTATCTATGTGGCTACAATTGTGTTCCTCTTTCTCCTTCATTCTATTGTGGCTACAATGTGACCTCTTAATCTTCTTTTCATCTTTCTATCTATCTATCTATCTACAGGTGTCCTATCATCTCCTTTCATCTATCTAGTTATCTATGTGGCTACAATGTGTTTTCTCTCATTCTCCTTTATCTATCATCTATCTAGCGATCTATCTATATATATATCTATCTATATATCTATCTATATATCTATAATATATATACTATATCATATATCTACTATTAGATAGATATCTATCTATATATTTGGCTACAATGTGTCATATCATCGCCTTCATCTTTCTATCTATCTATCTGTACAATGTGTCCTAGCATCTCCTTTCATCTTTCTGTCATCTATCTAGCTACATGTGTCTCCCATCTCTCTTTCATCTATCCTAGATATCTATGTGGCTTTTTTTTCTACAATGCTGTCATCTCATCTTCCTTTCATCCTATTCTAGCTTCTATGTGCTACGATGTTGTGACCTATCCTCTCTTTAATCTTTCTATCTATCTATCTCGCTCCCAATTTGTGTCCTCCCATCTCCTTTCATCTATGTGGCTTACAATGTGTCCTCTAATCTCCCTTTCATCATTCTAGTCTATCATGTGGCTAACAATTGTGTCCTTCATCTCCTTTCATCTATATATCTATACTATCTATCTATCTATCTATCTATCTATCTATCTATCATCTATCTATCTATCTATCTATCTATCTACTATCTACTGTGGCTACAATGTGTCCTTCCCACTATCTCCTTCATCTTTCTATCTATCTTATCTAGCTAACAATGTTGTCCTCCCATCCCTTCATATATGTGGCTACAATGTGTCCTTCGTCTCCTTTCATCCTATCTAATCTATCTATATATGTGGCTACAATGTGACCTCTATCTCCCTTTCATCTTCTATCTATCTATCTTAGCTACAATGTGTCCTCTCATCTCTTTCATATATTCTAGCTATAATCTATGTGGCTCCAATGTGACCTTCATTCTCTTTCAATCTTTCTATCTATCTATCTCGCTTACCAATGTGTCCTCCCATCTCCCTTTTCATCTATCTTAGCTCTCTATTGTGGCTACATGTTGTCCTCTCATCTCTCCCTTTTCATCTATTCGCTATCTATGTGGCTACAATGTGTCCTCTCATCTCTTCAATCTATCTAGTTATATATGTGGCTACAATGTGTCCTCTTATCTCTTTCATCTTTCTATCTATCTATCTATGTGGCTACAATGTGACCTCTCATCTCCTTTCATCTTTCTATCTATCTATTGGCTACAATGTGTCCTCCACTCCTTTCATCTATGTGGCTACAATGTGTCCTCTCATCTCCCTTCATCTTTCTATCTATCATCTATCTAGCTACAAATGTGATCCTCCCATCTCCTTTAATCTATGTGGCTACAATTGTGTCCTCTCATTTCCTTTCATCTTTCTATCTATATATCTATCTAGCTACAAGTGTCCTCTCCACTCCTTTCATCTATCTAGCTATCTATGTGGCTACAATGTGTCCTCTTATCTCCTTTCATCTATCTAGCTATCTATGTGGCTAAATGTGTCCTCTCATTCTCCTTTCATCTATCGACTATCTATTGGCTACAATGTGCCTCTTATCCCCCTTTCATCTATGTGCTACAATGTACCTCCATCTCCTTTCAACTTTCTATCTATCTAATAGCTACATTGTGTCCCCCCATCGCCGTTCATCTATGGGGCTACATGTGTCCTCTCAGCTATCTCCTTTATCTATCTAGCTATTATGGCTACAATGTGTCTCTAATCTCTTTCATTTATCTATCAATCTATATATGTGGCTACATGTGTCCTCTCATCTACGTTCATTTTCATCTATCTATCTACTACAATTGTCCTCCATATCCTTCAATCATGTGGATACAATGTGTCCTCTTATATCCTTTCATATATCTACTATCATGTGGCTACAATGTGCCCTCTCACTACTTCATCTATCTGCTATCTATATGGCTACAATGGGTCCTCTTATTTCCCTTCATCTATGTAGCTACAATGTGACTCTCATCTCCTTTCATCTTTCGACTATCATGTGCTACAATGTGTCCTCAGCATCTCCGTTCATCTATCAGCTATCTAGGTGGCTACAAATTGTCCTTCATTCCTTCATCCAGCATCTATCTAGATATGTGGCTAAATGTGTCCCTCATCTCCTTTCATCTTTCTATCTATCTATGAGCTACAAGTGTCCTCTAATCTCCTTTCATCTATCTAGCTAGCTAGGGGGCGACAAGGTCCTCCTCATCCCCTTAAATCTATGTGGCTACAATGTGCCCTCATCTCATCTCATCTATCATCTATCTATATATCTAGCTACAATGTGCCTCTCATCTCCTTCACTATCGATTATCGATTAGGGGGCAGACATGTGTCCTCGCATCTCCGGTCATCTATGTGCCACATTGTGACCTCTCATCTCCGTCATCTTCTATCTATCTATCTAGCTACAATGTGTCCTCTCATCTCCTTTCATCTATCTATCTATCTATATATGTGGCTACAATGTGTCCTCTCATCTCCTTTCATCTATGTGGCTACAATGTGTCCTCTCATCTCCTTTCATCTATCTATCTATCTATATATGTGGCTACAATGTGTCCTCTCATCTCCTTTCATCTTTCTATCTATCTATCTAGCTACAATGTGTCCTCCCATCTCCTTTCATCTATCTAGCTACAATGTGTCCTCTCATCTCCTTTCATCTATCTAGCTATCTATGTGGCTACAATGTGTCCTCTTATCTCCTTTCATCTATCTAGCTATCTATGTGGCTACAATGTGTCCTCTCATCTCCTTTCATCTATCTATCTATCTATATATGTGGCTACAATGTGTCCTCTCATCTCCTTTCATCTTTCTATCTATCTATCTGGCTACAATGTGTCCTCTCATCTCCTTTCATCTATCTAGCTATCTATGTGGCTACAATGTGTCCTCTCATCTCCTTTCATCTTTCTAGCTATCTATCTGGCTACAATGTGTCCTCTCATCTCCTTTCATCTTTCTATCTATCTATCTAGCTACAATGTGTCCTCTCATCTCCTTTCATCTATCTATCTATCTATCTAGCTACAATGTGTCCTCCCATCTCCTTTCATCTATCTAGCCATCTATGTGGCTACAATGTGTCCTCTCATCTCCTTTCATCTATCTAGCTATCTATGTGGCTACAATGTGTCCTCTCATCTCCTTTCATCTTTCTATCTATCTATCTAGCTACAATGTGTCCTCTCATCTCCTTTCATCTATGTGGCTACAATGTGACCTCTCATCTCCTTTCATCTTTCTATCTATCTATCTAGCTACAATGTGTCCTCCCATCTCCTTTCATCTATGTGGCTACAATGTGTCCTCTCATCTCCTTTCATCTATCTAGCTATCTATGTGGCTACAATGTGTCCTCTTATCTCCTTTCATCTATCTATCTATCTATATATGTGGCTACAATGTGTCCTCTCATCTCCTTTCATCTTTCTATCTATCTATCTAGCTACAATGTGTCCTCCCATCTCCTTTCATCTGTGTGGCTACAATGTGTCCTCTCATCTCCTTTCATCTATCTAGCTATCTATGTGGCTACAATGTGTCCTCTCATCTCCTTTCATCTATCTAGCTATCTATGTGGCTACAATGTGTCCTCTTATCTCCTTTCATCTATGTGGCTACAATGTGACCTCTCATCTCCTTTCATCTTTCTATCTATCTATCTAGCTACAATGTGTCCTCCCATCTCCTTTCATCTATCTAGCTATCTATGTGGCTACAATGTGTCCTCTCATCTCCTTTCATCTATCTATCTATCTATATATGTGGCTACAATGTGTCCTCTCATCTCCTTTCATCTATCTATCTATCTATCTGGCTACAATGTGTCCTCTCATCTCCTTCAATGTATCTGGCTACAATGTGTCCTCTCATCTCCTTTCATCTATCCATCTATCTATATATGTGGCTACAATGTGTCCTCTCATCTCCTTTCATCTATGTGGCTACAATGTGACCTCTCATCTCCTTTCATCTTTCTATCTATCTATCTGGCTACAATGTGTCCTTTCATCTCCTTTCATCTATCTATCTATCTATCTATCTATCTGGCTACAATGTGTCCTCTCATCTCCTTCAATGTATCTGGCTACAATGTGTCCTCTCATCTCCTTTCATCTATCCATCTATCTATATATGTGGCTACAATGTGTCCTCTCATCTCCTTTCATCTTTCTATCTATCTATCTACAATGTGTCCTCTCATCTCCTTTCATCTATCTAGCTATCTATGTGGCTACAATGTGTCCTCTTATCTCCTTTCGTCTATCTAGCTATCTATGTGGCTACAATGTGTCCTCTCATCTCCTTTCATCTATCTATCTATCTATATATGTGGCTACAATGTGTCCTCTCATCTCCTTTCATCTTTCTATCTATCTATCAAGCTACAACGTGTCCTCTCATCTCCTTTCATCTATCTAGCTATCTATGTGGCTACAATGTGACCTCTCATCTCCTTTCATCTTTCTAGCTATCTATGTGGCTACAATGTGTCCTCTCATCTCCTTTCATTTTTCTATCTATCTATCTGGCTACAATGTGTCCTCTCATCTCCTTTCATCTTTCTATCTATCTATCTAGCTACAATGTGTCCTCTCATCTCCTTTCATCTATCTAGCTATCTATGTGGCTACAATGTGTCCTCTCATCTCCTTTCATCTATCTAGCTATCTATGTGGCTACAATGTGACCTCTCATCTCCTTTCATCTTTCTATCTATCTATCTAGCTACAATGTGTCCTCCCATCTCCTTTCATCTATGTGCCTACAATGTGTCCTCCCATCTCCTTTCATCTATCTAGCCATCTATGTGGCTACAATGTGTCCTCTCATCTCCTTTCATCTATTTATCTATCTATATATGTGGCTACAATGTGTCCTCTCATCTCCTTTCATCTATCTATCTATCTATCTGGCTACAATGTGTCCTCTCATCTCCTTTCATCTATCTGGCTACAATGTGTCCTCTTATCTCCTTTCATCTATGTGGCTACAATGTGTCCTCTCATCTCCTTTCATCTTTCTATCTTTCTATCTATCTATCTATGTGGCTACAATGTGTCCTCTCATCTCCTTTCATCTTTCATCCATCTCTTACAAAATCAAAGGGAATTAGGAAGTTCTTTTTACTTTTTTTTCTGTTTTTTGGTCCCAACCTTTTGAGAAAATGTTTGCAGTTTTAACATGAATAGTTTAGCTAATGAGAAGTCTGTTTTTTCCAGCTATTTCCAGGATTGGATGATGTTTTATTAATTTCTTTGATAACTGTTCATGTGTGATAAGTTTTTCTTTGAATATTATCCAAACAAAGTGAAACCACAGGGTTGTTTTATTGATTTATTTTGTTTTATTATTTGGCATGTCTCTGTGTTGTTGATGTTGGTTGTTTGTATTTTCATTTTGTAAATCCTGATCTCATATCTTAGAATCAAATATTTCTTTATTTACTTATGTAAAATAAGTTATGATCAAGTTATCATTTTGATAAGGTTGCTTCAAGTTTATCCATGTTGTGTTATACAAACATTGCTTTGTTCTTTAAGGAAAATGATAATAAAACTGCAAGTTCATGAAGGAATTTGGTCGACATTTTTAGTTTAGTATATGCAAACAAGCAGAAATTTCTTCTTGTAATCGAATGGTTTTTGCAGTTATTGTTATAGAACCTACCACCATTATTTCCAGATAATGCTCACACTTCTTGTAGTTTGCTTTAAAAGGTTATTACATAGACACAGTCGGTTTTGCATTTTGCAGCCATGATTCCTGCTTATTACACAGAAATTACCATAAATATTTCCATTTAATAAGCCAGAGCATTAAGCATAATATTTAGGCTACTAAGCAAAGCAAAATGCTGGGAACCTAAGGTATAATTAATTCAAGCCTTATAACATGGTAATACCATCCTATTATGCGAAAACATTAGCCGATATTATGTCATAATTTTGTGTTTATTACAATTTATTAAAAATTGTGAAAAGTTAAATGCATAAACATTACTTCCTTATTGCTATCTGCTTGCCATATTGTTACCACATTTTTAAGCTACAATTACTAAATGGTTTAGCCTCATGGGCATATCTCTGTTTCCACAGTATTACAATCAGTTTTTAGTGCCTTACGATCCATTTACATAAATTTCAGTGAAATATTACTCAATTGTAACTGCTGTTGTTACCAGTAGTATTACTTGATATTAGCTGGTAATTACCTTGATAATTGGTTGTGATAACCTTTAAATTTCCTCATTATTACCTTTTGTTTCCAGTTTTTCTGCTGTTGTTACTAGTGGTATTACTTGGATATTAGCTGGTTATTACCTTGGTAATTGGGTCTTAATGACCTGTATATTTCCCCTTTATTACCTTTTGTTTCCAACTTGTTACCCCATTATTACCACATTATTACCGAGCTGTAATAGAAAGTGCTACCCAATTTTATTTATAAAGCACATTTAAAACAACAAGGTTGACCAAAGTGATGGACATGAAAACGGGATAACACAATGAAATAAATATAACACACACACAGAGCAAAAAATATATGTAAGAAATCACAAAAATATAAAGGATGACAGGGTTGGAGCTGATCCAGCTGAATGATGTCATAAATATTTCATGTCATTTTCCTTCACAGCTGTTTCTCTGCTGTTTCTTCTTGAACTCTTTGAACTGTTCTGAGCTTTTCTTCTTCACTGGATGTTGGACCTTTGGTTCACAATCAGCTGTTTCCTGTTTTGCTGCTCATGTTTTTATTAAATATTGTGAAGGTACCCACACATGAAGCTGACAGAACAAGACCATCAGCAGAAGTAGTTTAAAGAGGCCGCTGCACTGAGGGCACCTTAACCCTGAGATCAGGAGCTCAGAATAATAAAAAGCAGCTCAGGATTGGAAATATCATATTATTACATTTAAGCATTATTGGCAGGTTTGTAATTTCAGAAAACCACCACAGCCTTAATGTGTTTTTTATATTTTCAAAATATTTCAGTGGATTTTATAACACATACATTGTGTTAGTCCTGCGATGAACTGGCAACCTGACCAGAGTGCATTCTCCCTTTGACCCTGTGGCAGCTGGGATGGGCTCCAACTCCCCCCTGGATAAGCAGAGGATGGATGGATGGATGGATGGATAGATAAATGTCACGTTGACTGAATGAACAATGAAGCTGCTTCCATGCAGGTTGTTGTCAGCAGGAGGAGAGAATCTAAAGGATCCAGCTGTGTAACGTGAGAGACTCTCCTACCAGTTCCTGCTGAATCAGAGCAGAAGCAGAAAGGCCATCGCAGCTCATGATGGTCTCACCCTGGAGAAGCCGTCCTGTTCTGGAGGAACTGCTTAGAAGCTCTTTGGAGGAAGTGATTAACAGGAGTTCATTTGTTCTGCACTTAAAGCTCATTAAGAGTGTCCTTTAGGTCACTGTGATTCTAATGACTCCACTGGCTCTTTGAAATGATGGAGATATTTTTATGTTTATCCAGCTGTTCAGTAAATTTAGTGTCATCATCCTTGCTGTGTATATTGTAATGATATCAGAGCATCTGTTTGTGCTCATATTACAGAAGTGTTCCTTACAGATCAATCAGAGGCTGCACAGTACAGCCCTGTTGACACAGCAGAGGGACCACATAGAAACATGATCTTTAAATCCATGTTTAACATTACACTTGAGGATGATCTGCTGTCCATAACTGTGGCTGTTCATCCCCCTTACACAGCACATTCAAGCTGCACGCTGCAAACACAAAGATCCTCCTCTGTAGTTGTTGTCTTCACAGCAGCACACACAGCAGAGCACATTCAGAAGAAGTGGAGGAAGAAATGTTTGAGGGTGTGAACTGAAAGGCTGTTTTTCTTGTTATCAGGAGACGTTTGGAGGGACGGTTGCTGCCGCTCAGTTTCTGGTTGTGCTTCAGTGAAGCTCGGTCTGAGAAGCTGCTGTTGGTGTTTAACACAAAGAGAAAAGCTCACTTCTTTGAACTGATTCACAGTTACAAAAATGTGACTTTAAGCAGCTTTGACAGCTTTGATCTTCTGATCATCACACTATATCTGAGCTGCTGGACTTCATCTCAAAGCTTTCTGGGTCCTGATGCTGCGTTTCCACTGAGCAGTGACACTTTGATTAGGACACATTTGGAATGAAGATCCCAGATTTGCCAAAGATGAGTTAAGTGAACCCTTGTTATAACGCGCTTCACCTCTCGTGGCCTCGCTGTTTCACGGATTTTTTTAGTGCAGTTTTTTGTTTTGTTTTGTTTTTCTTTTTTTTTTAACAGTGTATGAACACGCATCATGTTCTGCGTCCTGATTGGCTGTCAATCAATCTCCTCCGTCCCTCGTCTCTGTCCAGTACAGAATGTGTTCAGCTTGAAAACAGGTTTTGATCTTTGGTTTCCTTCTATAGTACGGCATAATAACTGTAAAAAAACAAAACTGACTACTTTGCGGATTTCACCTATCGTGGGTTATTTTTGAAACGTAACCCCCGTGATAAATGTGGGTTCACTGTATTGTGTTTGTTGTGCTGCAGCTTCACAGCAGATGGAAGGAAAGTCAAAGAGCCACTAATGCAGCCGCTGTGCCGACCGCACACGGAGGATCTCTGCAGACGGTCGTGTTCCTCGTCTTCCTCGTCAGCCGCTGCTTCAGGTCTCGCTGACACTATCAGACAGCAGCAGCTGTGTTATTGAGCCATGAAGCATCTGTAACCTTGTTGAAGCTGTTCAGGAAGAAGCTCTGAGATTAAGTAAGCACAGAAAAGTCCTTTTTTCTTTTTGGAACACAAAACTATAACTTTTAACCATACACAAAACTGTGTATCAATCCTGCTTTATGAACGTTTATTCCATCACATGTCACAAAAAAACAACAAATCGCTGTTTGAGTAAACTTTGAGCTTTCTTTCAAGTGTACTGTTAGAATATAGCTGATGCTTTTCTCTCTCTTATACAGATGCTTTAAACTAAAACCACAATAGGAGTGATATACAAACACGTTCACTAGTCCTGCGTGTCCACCATGGAGTTTGTGAAATGTTTGGTGTGATATATGAACATATAAAGTCTTTATGGATCAACCTGCAGATGAATAGGTGGGTAATTATCTTTAAGAATAATGTTGATAACAGCTGTACTGAACTACAAAGATGCTTTAACACCTTTAGGGTTTATGAGCAAAGTTGCGTGAACTTTTCTTTTTTTTTTTTCCTTTTAACCTCAATGAGCCGTCTGTAACACACTCTTTTAAACACAAAAATATATAAATACAATATGTTTTGGTCTTTGTAGCATGGATCACAACTATACGACCCATCGAGTGTCTGATCAATACTTAGACAGGAGACAGTGTGCAGATTTGTGTATAAAACCGCTGCTGTGTCTCACCAGTACTTCACTACAAACTTTTATTTTAAAAACATCTTGTTGCAGACTTTACGCATCAACAAACAGTGACATGATACTATGAAAAATTACTTAAGTCCACTATAGTGAAATCAAACTAAGCTGATATTTTAGCAAGGAAAGGATCCCTTGAGATTAAAAATCTCTTATTTTTTCATGGATGATCAGACTAAGATAATCCGCAACAGAATATAAACATGTAAAACAGAAATACAAACGTCACATAGTTACATGTTCATAGACATAAAATAATTAAAATTTCATAACATAAATTAAGTAAATCAAGTACAAACGATGGCATCAGCCAAAAAGTATGCATTTCGATTTAAATGCACACAATGAAGTTAATTCCACAGATGATACTTTTAATTTAAAACATGGTCAACAGATGACCGTTTGACACCAATAACGCTGTTCTCCATTTCAAAAAGCGCCCGTTCAATATCTTTGACCTCTCTTAACTCGTAGAGATAAGCCTCCGTTGCGCCCATAAGCCTGTGTGTGTCCGGGGTGAAGCCTTCCAAACGTAGAATTTGGACCAATATAGGGATAAATTGTCCATTCCAAAATCTTTTCGATAGGTGATCATAATACTTGAAAAAGTAGTGTCTCTCTAAAGGAGCCCCACAGGTGTGTCTTCTTTGTGAGGGGTGTGAGGCTTCACATCCTGTGCAAATCTCTCTTTTGTGTTTTTGAATAAGCACGTTTAGAACGGACTTGACGGTGAGTTTCACAAAGTCTAGCACGACTGAGTGTAGCTGACACGTCTCCACAGGGAAGTTACCTCCTTCCACCAGATCGCAGATCTGTGACATTGCAAAATCCTCAAACGGTGTAGGGACAAGCTTATCACCAACTCCTGAACTCCTGTCCTCGTCCTACTGGTCGTATGCAGGTACTGCGACTTTTAGGCACACAAAGCACAGACGTATTCTGAATCAGTCACGGGGACCGTAGGCCATTAACGGCTACAGCCATCTCGGTCACGGTGTTCCATTACTAGCTAGCCTCCATAACTGACAACGTGCGTAATTCACATCTCAAGCTAATAATATCGCTGAGAGAGAGCAGCAAAACATAGTTGACAACATTGTAACTAAGCATATAAACAAAATGAGAACTCCCATGATCCTTTGCTCTGACGGGGGGGGGCACCCTTGAATGACGCTAGTCCCTTTGTGTACTATGCAGTCTAAGATACAGAAACAACAAAGTTTACACATGAAAAAAAAAAACGTGCTAGTCTGTATGATCTGATTTATCAACATCCTAAATCTTTTGCACGATGCAGACATACAGTCTGTTAGCATCGTTATTTTATAAAAGGTTATTTTGGAGTGGGAGTTTGTTTGTAAGGTGATTTAAACATGTTAGCCGAATTGGTGTGTTTTAACAACACCCGGTAATAAACTTTTATTCTGCTGTATTCTATTGAGTTGATTCTGATGAAGACAAACTGTGCAGAGATGATTCATTAACAAGCTAAGACCCTCTGTTAATGATGAAAAAGAATAGAAAAACAATTAATGGGTAAATCGGTGCATCATTTTGACTTACACAAAAATAGGATTATACACCTCCCTGAGACCTTATTTCCTCCTGTGTGATATTATGTTGTGAGTTTGAATCGTACTTTGGGTAAGCTGTGTGGAATGGTCAGAAAAAAAAAAAAGGATGAGATTCTGCACCTATAATGATTTCACCAAACTGTCAGGTTTTATCAAGCTCAGTGAAAACATCTTCGGTGCTAAAAACAGAAAACTAAAGTAACACACCCTGGTAATTGGGATGAATAGTTAAAGTGTACATGAGTAAGAGTTCACCTAACGAACGTCGTGTGAGTGCCGACCTCTTTGTACCTGAAAATTAGAGTCAGTTAGTGTTTTTTTAAGAAAATGCAGATGTGATAACAAATAGAATACAAGAATGCTGTGAGAACTCTTTTTTTCCCCCACCTTAGATAGGAAAATACACAGTTATTGCTTTAAACCATAGTTTTGTTTTTTGTTTTGTTTTTGTTTGGGGCATAGTATGTAACGTATTATGAATGAATGAAAAGATGTTTAAACATATATTGCACTGTTTTCCGTGAGGAATGCAGAGTTAAAAATGAGCAGCTTGTACAGTTTTTAACATTGATTTTTATTTCAACCCCATAAACCAAAAAATACAGAGTATGCATTACATACACAGTCTGTGTTTGCCTAACCAGTAGTTTTCCACCATGAGAAGCTCTGCTGGTAAGTCCTCAAAGAAATACTCCTCCCTCAGTTCATGATACATATTGTCTATTGCCTCTGTGATGTTTAATGCTTGCATCAATTCAGACACCTGAGCTTCCACAATCCATGTGAAATCCTTACATGCTTCGTCCAGGCTGTTGGACCACAAGAAGAGTCGAATGGCAGGAATGAGTCGATCTGTCCAGAATAATTTCATAACTTCGTTGTAATGGGGAACGTAGAAGAAATCAGGAATATCCTGCTTACAGCAGTGCAGATCATAGCTAGGGTCCTGTTTGAGTCGACATCCGTAGCATATCCCTTCATGATAGTTCTGCACGGCCGTACACAGAATGCGTAGTGTGGCGATCTTAACAGCCGTGACCCCGCGCCATGACAGTTGCTCTTCAGGTATTTGGTGAGATGGTGGAGGTGAAGAAGATGGAGAATCAGGAGAAGGAGGAACGGTCATCACCCGTGATGGTTGTGGCGGTGGTGAAGTTTTAACGTCTGGAAAACATGCATCATTAGTTATCATTAATGTAATATACACAAAATACACAAACGTACCATTATTTATTTATTTTTCTTTAAAAAAAAAAGAAATGAATTGCTACACAGAATACAGTTTGGTTCACATAATGTTGTGTAAAAGAATATGCTTACCTGAATCCATTTAAAAGCCAGAGAGTGTAGCGTTGTGACGGAGTCAGTTTAAAAAGAAAAAACTTTGGGGAAAAAGAAAACACGCAATCCTCTTGGTAAACGAGAGTTTGAGACGGTCTTGTCACGCTCAAATACAAGAAACACCAGAGAAATGGAGTTGATTTTAGAATTTCTGACATGCCCTCACTGATCATAGCCAGGAACTGCAACTTTATTGACAAGAAACACAGGCGCGCTGCTCTGAAACAAACGCGGTGACCGTAGACCATCTCAGTCACGGTGTTCCATTACTAGCTAGCCTCCGTACCTGACCACATGCGTAATTCACATCTCAATTAATAATATCGTCGAGAGAACCGCAAAACATAGCTGATAACTCTGTAACTAAACACATAATGCCCGAAATGAGAACTCCCATGATCCTTTGCGCCTTCATCTGAACAACCACAAAAATCAGTGTGTCAGCTGATCACACTCACATCGTGCCAAGCTTGAAAAATAATGTGTTGGTCGCAACTAAGAAACATACAAGGCGCTGTGTTACTCATCACACAAAAGCTTACACCAACTGTGGAAAAAAAAAATCCCACATAGAGAGAAAAAAACAACCGTAAGCCCTGCTTTCTCGACAACATGGGGGAAATTCATAGATAAAAAAAAAAACCTACTTTAATCAACATACACTTTAGTAATAGATATTTTATTAAATTATGCTTAATAGATACTGCCAGGATACATTCATCTGGCCCCCCTCGAAAACTGATACGTATAAACTGTTTGTAGCTTGTAACAATGACTCCAAACAAACAAAAACTCTGTGTCAGCTGATCGCCCTGCCTACACTTCGCGCTTTAACATGGAAAAAAAAAAGGCTTTCTCATCGCACAAAGCTTATGATGAGCATGAAATTCTGTTTTCTGTCTTAACCTTGTGGGGGGGAAAAACACTTGTAAGGAGAAGCAGGAGAAAAGAGTCAATGAGCTCGATTGTTTTGATCATAGTCTGACTTTTTTTCAATACGATCGGGATTTCTTTGGTTTTTACTGCAAATTTGTTTGCTCAACTCACTAAAGGAGATCACACAAGTCTGTGGGACCGCATGGTAAAAGAGAGAAAAAGCTCAGTGATCTCTGGGTTAACTTTGCATTACCTAATCACTTTGTTTGCAGCCCGATACAAGAAGTGCATTTTTTATCCACACAGAAACCATTTCGCAAGTCAGGGCCGTACTGCAAAACAGTCCCCAGCGATCGTACGCCATTAGCGGCTACAACAATCACGATCGATGTTTACATGGATGAACGGAACCCCCTAACATGTGAGTTATTTCCTGAGAAAAGAAAAGTCTCCATTGGGAAAAATCAGATTAAAAATAAGTACAAAGCGATTTAAGAAACTAGCGTTGAAATGTGAAAACGCTAAACACTACAATCATCTGCTGTCGCCGGCTCGTGGCGTTGTAAATGTGCCATGTTGCTGAGTTGATTAATGGGAAATGTAGTGGATGTCAGTATATTATTTATTTTATCATTGCATAGACTTTTAGTAATGCCGATTGTGTAATTATTTGTGTGTGTCTAAATAAAAGCCTTGGGTTTCAGGGGTGAATCTACTAATCTGATTAATGTGTAGTCAGGACTGGGACAGCTGGCTTTCTTGTATGTAAATGAACAACCCCACTGTTGAACTCGGCCATTGCCATTTTATTTCATCATAGTATTTTAATTAACCACTGTCTTGTCTGTATCATGCTCGACAGGTGAGCTTGATAAAGCCCAGCTAAAAATTAAAAAAATCCTCAAAGAAAAAAAAGATCTGGAACCTAAAAACAAGGAGCTGAAGGACAAGCTCAATGACCTGCTACCGAAACACACAGAGGCGCTGCGCAAATTTAACGACACCAAGAAAAAAAATGCAGGCTTGCGAGAGAAGTTTGATGATGAAGTCCAGCTAAAACATGAACAAATGCTTAAAGAGAAGTAAAAACAGGAAGCTAAACACAGACAGGTGCAGCGCAAACTTCAGGACACAGAGAAAGAAAATGAAGGCTTGCGAGCGAAGCTTGATGAAGTCCAGCTAAAACATGAACAAATGCTTAAAGAGGAGGAAGAACAGGAAGCTAAACACAGACAGGTGCAGCGCGAACTCCATGACCTGGAAGCTAAACACAGACAGGTGCAGCACGAACTCCATGACCTGGAAGCTAAACACAGACAGGTGCAGCGCAAACTTCAGGACACAGAGAAAGAAAATGAAGGCTTGCGAGTGAAGCTTGATGAAGTCCAGCTAAAACATGAACAAATGCTTAAAGAGAAGGAAGAACAGGAATCGACACACAAAGAGGTGTACAGCGAACTTCAGGACACCAAGAACGAAAATGCAGGATTGCGAGCGGAGCTTGATGAAGTCCAGCTAAAACATGAACAAATGCTTAAAGAGAAGGAAAAACAGGAAGCTAAACACAGACAGGTGCAGCACAAACTTCAGGACACAGATAAAGAAAATGAAGGCTTGCGAGCGAAGCTTGATGAAGTCCAGGTAAAACATGAAGAAATGCTTAAAGAGAAGGAAGAACAGGAATCGACACACAAAGAGGTGTACAGCGAACTTCAGGACACCAAGAACGAAAATGCAGGCTTGCGAGCGGAGCTTGATGAAGCCCAGCTAAAACATGAACAAATGCTTAAAGAGAAGGAAAAACAGGAAGCTAAACACAGACAGGTGCAGCGCGAACTCCATGACCTGGAAGCTAAACACAGACAGGTGCAGCACGAACTCCATGACCTGGAAGCTAAACACAGACAGGTGCAGAGCGAACTTCAGGACACTAAGAACGAAGATGCAGGCTTGCGAGCGGAGCTTGATGAAGTCCATCTAAAACATGAACAAATGCTTAAAGAGAAGGAAGAACAGGAAGCTAAACACAGACAGGTGCAGCGCGAACTCCATGACCTGGAAGCTAAACACAGACAGGTGCAGCACGAACTCCATGACCTGGAAGCTAAACACAGACAGGTGCAGCGCGAACTTCAGGACACAGAGAAAGAAAATGCAGGCTTGCGAGCGAAGCTTGATGAAGTCCAGCTAAAACATGAACAAATGCTTAAAGAGAAGGAAGAACAGGAAGCTAAACACAGACAGGTGCAGCTCAAACTTCAGGACACAGAGAAAGAAAATGAAGGCTTGCGAGCGAAGCTTGATGCAGTCCAGCTAAAACATGAACAAATGCTTAAAGAGGAGGAAGAACAGGAAGCTAAACACAGACATGTGCAGTGCGAAGTCCATGACCTGGAAGCTAAACACAGACAGGTGCAGCACGAACTCCATGACCTGGAAGCGACACACAGACAGGTGCAGAGCGAACTTCAGGACACCAAGAACGAAAATGCAGGCTTGCGAGCGGAACTTGATGAAGTTCAGCTAAAACATGAACAAATGCTTAAAGAGAAGGAAAAACAGGAAGCTAAACACAGACAGGTGCAGGGCAAACTTCAGGACACAGAGAAAGAAAATGAAGGCTTGCGAGCGAAGCTTGATGAAGTCCAGCTAAAACATGAACAAATGCTTAAAGAGAAGGAAGAACAGGAAGCTAAACACAGAGAGGTGCAGAGCGAACTTCAGGACACTAAGAATGAAAATGAAGGCTTGCAAGCGAAGCTTGATGAAGTCCAGCTAAAACATGAACAAATGCTTAAAGAGGAGGAAGAACAGGAAGCTAAACACAGACAGGTGCAGAGCGAACTTCAGGACACTAAGAACGAAAATGAAGGCTTGCAAGCGAAGCTTGATGAAGTCCAGCTAGAAATTGAAGAAATGCTTAAAGAGAAGGAAGAACAGGAAGCTTAACACAAAGAGGTGCAGCGCGAACTCCATGACCTGGAAGCTAAACACAGACAGGTGCAGCGCGAACTTCAGGACACAGAGAAAGAAAATGAAGGCTTGCGAGCGAAGCTTGATGAAGTCCAGCTAGAAATTGAAGAAATGCTTAAAGAGAAGGAAGAACAGGAAGCTAAACACAAAGAGGTGCAGAGCGAACTTCAGGACACCAAGAACGAAAATGCAGGCTTGCGAGCGGAGCTTGATGAAGTCCAGCTAAAACATGAACAAATGCTTAAAGAGAAGGAAAAACAGGAAGCTAAACACAGACAGGTGCAGCGCGAACTTCAGGACACCAAGAACGAAAATGCAGGCTTGCGAGCGGAGCTTGATGAAGTCCAGCTAGAAATTGAAGAAATGCTTAAAGAGAAGTAAGAACAGGAAGCTAAACACAGACAGGTGCAGCGCGAACTCCATGACCTGGAAGCTAAACACAGACAGGTGCAGCGCGAACTCCATGACCTGGAAGCTAAACACAGACAGGTGCAGCACAAACTCCATGAAATGGAAGCTGAACACAGACAGGTGCAGCGTGAACTTCAGGACACAGAGAAAGAAAATGCAGGCTTGCGAGCGAAGCTTGATGCAGTCCAGCTAAAACATGAACAAATGCTTAAAGAGAAGGAAGAACTGGAAGCGACACACAAAGAGGTGTACAGCGAACTTCAGGACACAGAGAACGAAAATGAAGGCTTGCGAGCGAAGCTTGATGAAGTCCAGCTAAAACATGAACAAATGCTTAAAGAGAAGGAAGAACTGGAAGCGACACACAAAGGGGTGTACAGCGAACTTCAGGACACAGAGAACGAAAATGAAGGCTTGCAAGCGAAGCTTGATAAAGCCCAGCTAAAAATTAAAAAAATCCTCAAAGAAAAGAAAGATCTGGAACCTAAAAACAAGGAGCTGAAGGACAAGCTCAATGACCTGCTACCGAAACACACAGAGGCGCTGCGTAAATTTAACGACACCAAGAAAAAAAATGAAGGCTTGCGAGTGAAGTTTGATGAAGCCCAGCTAAAAATTGAACAAATGCTTAAAGAGAAGGAAGAACAGGAAGCTAAACACAAAGAGGTGCACAGCGAACTTCAGGACACCAAGAACGAAAATGCAGGCTTGCGAGCGGAGCTTGATGAAGTCCAGCTAGAAATTGAAGAAATGCTTAAAGAGAAGGAAGAACAGGAAGCTAAACACAAAGAGGTGCAGAGCTAACTTCAGGACACC
The DNA here is from genome assembly GCA_013435755.1 of Amphilophus citrinellus. NCBI lineage: Eukaryota > Metazoa > Chordata > Actinopteri > Cichliformes > Cichlidae > Amphilophus > Amphilophus citrinellus. The sequence continues at coordinate 8,257,970 of CM024197.1, read as the reverse complement.
AAGAACAAAAATGCAGGCTTGCGAGCGGAACTTGATGAAGTTCAGCTAGAAATTGAAGAAATGCTTAAAGAGAAGGAAGAACAGGAAGCTAAACACAAAGAGGTGCAGAGCGAACTTCAGGACACCAAGAACGAAAATGAAGGCTTGCGAGCGGAGCTTGATGAAGTCCAGCTAAAACATGAACAAATGCTTAAAGAGAAGGAAAAACAGGAAGCTAAACACAGAGAGGTGCAGCACAAACTTCAGGACACAGATAAAGAAAATGAAGGCTTGCGAACGAAGCTTGATTCAGTCCAGCTAAAACATGAACAAATGCGTAAAGAGGTGGAAGGACAGGAAGCTAAACACAGACAGGTGCAGCACGAACTCCATGACCTGGAAGCTAAACACAGAGAGGTGCAGCTCAAACTTCAGGACACAGAGAACGAAAATGAAGGCTTGCGAGCGAAGCTTGATAAAGCCCAGCTAAAAATTAAAAAAATCCTCAAAGAAAAGAAAGATCTGGAACCTAAAAACAAGGAGCTGAAGGACAAGCTCAATGACCTGCTACCGAAACACACAGAGGCGCTGCGCAAATTTAACGACACCAAGAAAAAAAATGAAGGCTTGTGAGCGAAGTTTGATGAAGCCCAGCTAAAACATGAACAAATGCTTAAAGAGAAGGAAGAACAGGAAGCTAAACACAAAGAGGTGCAGAGCAAACTTCAGGAAACCAAGAACGAAAATGCAGGCTTGCGAGCGGAGCTTGATGAAGTCCAGCTAGAAATTGAAGAAATGCTTAAAGAGAAGGAAGAACAGGAAGCTAAACACAGAGAGGTGCAGAGCGAACTTCAGGAAACCAAGAACGAAAATGCAGGCTTGCGAGCGGAGCTTGATGAAGTCCAGCTAGAAATTGAAGAAATGCTTAAAGAGAAGGAAAAACAGGAAGCTAAACACAGACAGGTGCAGGGCAAACTTCAGGAAACAGAGAAAGAAAATGAAGGCTTGCGAGCGAAGCTTGATGAAGTCCAGCTAAAACATGAACAAATGCTTAAAGAGAAGGAAGAACAGGAAGCTAAACACAAAGAGGTGCACAGCGAACTTCAGGACACCAAGAACGAAAATGCAGGCTTGCGAGCGGAGCTTGATGAAGTCCAGCTAAAACATGAACAAATGCTTAAAGAGAAGGAAAAACAGGAAGCTAAACACAGACAGGTGCAGGGCAAACTTCAGGACACCAAGAACGAAAATGCAGGCTTGCGAGCGGAGCTTGATGAAGTCCAGCTAGAAATTGAAGAAATGCTTAAAGAGAAGTAAGAACAGGAAGCTAAACACAGACAGGTGCAGCGCGAACTCCATGACCTGGAAGCTAAACACAGACAGGTGCAGCGCGAACTCCATGACCTGGAAGCTAAACACAGACAGGTGCAGCACGAACTCCATGAAATGGAAGCTAAACACAGACAGGTGCAGCGCGAACTTCAGGACACAGAGAAAGAAAATGCAGGCTTGCGAGCGAAGCTTGATGCAGTCCAGCTAAAACATGATCAAATGCTTAAAGAGGAGGAAGAACAGGAAGCTAAACACAGACAGGTGCAGCGCGAACTCCATGACCTGGAAGCTAAACACAGACAGGTGCAGCGCGAACTTCAGGACACCAAGAACGAAAGTGCAGGCTTGCGAGTGGAGCTTGATGAAGTCCAGCTAGAAATTGAAGAAATGCTTAAAGAGGAGGAAGAACAGGAAGCTAAACACAGACAGGTGCAGCGCGAACTCCATTACCTGGAAGCTAAACACAGACAGGTGCAACACGAACTCCATGACCTGGAAGCTAAACACAGAAAGGTGCAGCGCGAACTTCAGGACACCAAGAACGAAAATGCAGGCTTGCGAGCGGAACTTGATGAAGTTCAGCTAAAACATGAACAAATGCTTAAAGAGAAGGAAGAACAGGAAGCTAAACACAGACAGGTGCAGGGCAAACTTCAGGACACAGAGAAAGAAAATGAAGGCTTGCGAGCGAAGCTTGATGAAGTCCAGCTAAAACATGAACAAATGCTAAAGAGAAGGATGAACAGGAAGCTAAACACAGACAGGTGCAGCGCAAACTTCAGGACACAGAGAAAGAAAATGAAGGCTTGCGAGAGAAGCTTGATGAAGTCCAGCTAAAACATGAACAAATGCTTAAAGAGAAGGAAGAACAGGAAGCTAAACACAGACAGGTGCAGCGAACTTCAGGACACCAAGAACGAAAATGCAGGCTTGCGAGCGGAGCTTGATGAAGCCCAGCTAAAAATTGAAGAAATGCTTAAAGAGAAGGAAGAACAGGAAGCTAAACACAAAGAGGTGCACAGCGAACTTCAGGACACCAAGAACGAAAATGCAGGCTTGCGAGCGGAGCTTGATGAAGTCCAGCTAAAACATGAACAAATGCTTAAAGAGAAGGAAGAACAGGAAGCTAAACACAGAGAGGTGCAGCGCAAACTTCAGGAAACAGAGAAAGAAAATGAAGGCTTGCGAGTGAAGCTTGATAAAGCCCAGCTAAAAATTAAAAAAATCCTCAAAGAAAAGAAAGATCTGGAACCTAAAAACAAGGAGCTGAAGGACAAGCTCAATGACCTGCTACTGAAACACACAGAGGCGCTGCGTAAATTTAACGACACCAAGAAAAAAAATGAAGGCTTGCGAGTGAAGTTTGATGAAGCCCAGCTAAAAATTGAAGAAATGCTTAAAGAGAAGGAAGAACAGGAAGCTAAACACAAACAGGTGCAGAGTGAACTTCAGGACACCAAGAACGAAAATGCAGGCTTGCGAGCGGAGCTTGATGAAGCCCAACTAAAAATTGAAGAAATGCTTAAAGAGAAGGAAGAACAGGAAGCTAAACACAAAGAGGTGCAGAGCGAACTTCAGGACACCAAGAACGAAAATGCAGGCTTGCGAGCGGAGCTTGATGAAGTCCAGCTAAAACATGAACAAATGCTTAAAGAGAAGGAAAAACAGGAAGCTAAACACAGAGAGGTGCAGCACAAACTTCAGGACACAGATAAAGAAAATGAAGGCTTGCGAACGAAGCTTGATTCAGTCCAGCTAAAACATGAACAAATGCGTAAAGAGGTGGAAGGACAGGAAGCTAAACACAGACAGGTGCAGCACGAACTCCATGACCTGGAAGCTAAACACAGACAGGTGCAGCGCAAACTTCAGGAAACAGAGAAAGAAAATGAAGGCTTGCGAGCGAAGCTTGATAAAGCCCAGCTAAAAATTAAAAAAAAATCCTCAAAGAAAAGAAGATCTGGAACCTAAAAACAAGGAGCTGAAGGACAAGCTCAATGACCTGCTACCGAAACACACAGAGGCGCTGCGCAAATTTAACGACACCAAGAAAAAAATGAAGGCTTGCGAGCGAAGTTTGATGAAGCCCAGCTAAAACATGAACAAATGCTTAAAGAGAAGGAAGAACAGGCAGCTAAACACAGAGAGGTGCAGAGCGAACTTCAGGACACCAAGAACGAAAATGCAGGCTTGCGAGCGGAGCTTGATGAAGTCCAGCTAGAAATTGAAGAAATGCTTAAAGAGAAGGAAGAACAGGAAGCTAAACACAAAGAGGTGCAGTGCGAACTTCAGGACACCAACAACGAAAATGCAGGCTTGCGAGCGGAGCTTGATGAAGTCCAGCTAGAAATTGAAGAAATGCTTAAAGAGAAGGAAGAACAGGAAGCTAAACACAGAAAGGTGCAGCGCAAACTTCAGGACACAGAGAAAGAAAATGAAGGCTTGCGAGCGAAGCTTGATGCAGTCCAGCTAAAACATGAACAAATGCTTAAAGAGGAGGAAGAACAGGAAGCTAAACACAGACAGGTGCAGCGCGAACTCCATGACCTGGAAGCTAAACACAGACAGGTGCAGCACGAACTCCATGACCTGGAAGCTAAACACAGACAGGTGCAGCGCGAACTTCAGGACACAGAGAATGAAAATGCAGGCTTGCAAGCGAAGCTTGATGAAGTCCAGCTAAAACATGAACAAATGCTTAAAGAGGAGGAAGAACAGGAAGCTAAACACAGACAGGTGCAGAGCGAACTTCAGGACACTAAGAACGAAAATGAAGGCTTGCAAGCGAAGCTTGATAAAGCCCAGCTAAAAATTAAAAAAAATCCTCAAAGAAAAGAAAGATCTGGAACCTAAAAACAAGGAGCTGAAGGACAAGCTCAATGACCTGCTACCGAAACACCACAGAGGCGCTGCGCAAATTTAACGACACCAAGAAAAAAAAATGAAGGCTTGCGAGCGAAGTTTGATGAAGCCCAGCTAAAACATGAACAAATGCTTAAAGAGAAGGAAGAACAGGAAGCTAAACACAAAGAGGTGCAGAGCGAACTTCAGGACACTAAGAATGAAAATGCAGGCTTGCGAGCGGAGCTTGATGAAGTCCAGCTAAAACATGAACAAATGCTTAAAGAGGAGGAAGAACAGGAAGCTAAACACAGACAGGTGCAGAGCGAACTTCAGGACACCAAGAACGAAAATGCAGGCTTGCGAGCGGAGCTTGATGAAGTCCAGCTAGAAATTGAAGAAATGCTTAAAGAGAAGGAAGAACAGGAAGCTAAACACAAAGAGGTGCACAGCGAACTTCAGGACACTAAGAACGAAAATGAAGGCTTGGAAGCGAAGCTTGATGAAGCCCAGCTAAAACATGAACAAATGCTTAAAGAGAAGGAAGAACAGGAAGCTAAACACAGAGAGGTGCAGAGCGAACTTCAGGACACAGAGAACGAAAATGCAGGCTTGCGAGCGAAGCTTGATAAAGCCCAGCTAAAAATTAAAAAAATCCTCAAAGAAAAGAAAGATCTGGAACCTAAAAACAAGGAGCTGAAGGACAAGCTCATGACCTGCGACTGAAACACACAGAGGGGCGCTGCGCAAATTTAAGACACCAAGAAAAAAATGAAGGCTTGCGAGCGAGTTTGATGAAGCCAGCTAAAACATGAAGAATGCTTAAAGAGAAGGAAGAACAGAGCTAAACAAAGACAGGTGCCGAACTCAGGACACCAAGAACGAAAATGCAGGCTTGCGAGCGGAGCTTGATGAAGCCCCATAAAAATTGAAGAAAGGCTTAAAGAGAAGGAAGAACAGGAAGCTAAACACAAAGAGTTCAGAGCGAACTGCAGGCCCAAGAAGAACGAAAAGGCGTCTTGCGACGGAGCTTGATGAAAGTCCAGCTAGAAAATTGAAGAAATGCTTAAGAGAAGGAAGAACAGGAAAGCTAAACACAAAGAGGTGCAGAGCGAAACTTCAGGCACCACGAACGAAATGCAGGGCTTGCGAGCGGAGCTTGATGAAGTCCAGCTAAAAACATGACAAATGCTTAAAGAGAAGGAAAAACAGGAAGTAAACAAACAGGTGGCAGGCGCAAACTTCAGGACACACAGATAAAGAAAATGAAGGCTTGCGAACGAAGCTTGATGAAGTCCATCGAAAAACATGAACAAATGCCTTTAAAGAGGAGGGAAGAAGCAGGACGCTAACACAGACAGGTGCAGCGCGACTCCTGACCTGGAAGCTAAACACAAACAGGTGCAACACGAACTCCATGACCTGGAAGCTAAACACATACAGGAAAAGCGCGAACTTCATGACCAGAAGAAAAGAAAAATGAAGGCGTGCGAGCGGAGCTTGATGAAGTCCACTAAAACATGAACAGATGCTTAAAGAGAAGGAAGAACAGGAAGCTAAACACAGGACAGGTGCAGCACAAACTCCTGACCTGAAGCTAAACAACAGACAGGTTGCAGCGCGAACTCCATGACCTGGAGCTAAACACAGAAGACAGGTGCAACGCGAACGCCATGACCTGGAAGCTAACACAGACAGGTGCAGCGCGAATTTCAGGACACAGAGAAAGAAAATGAAGGCTTGCGAGCGGAGCTTTTGATGAAGTCCAGCGCTAAAACATGAACAAATGCGTAAAGAAGAAGGAAGACAGGAAGCTAACACAGATAGGTGGAGCAACTTCGGACACTAAGACGAAAATGAATGCTTTTGCAAGCGAAGCTTGATAAAGCCCAGCAAAAATTAAAAAAATCCTCAAAGAAAGGAAAGATCTGGAACCTAAAAACAAGGAGCGGAAGGAAAGCTCAATGACCTGCTACCGAACACACAGAGGCGCGGCGGCATTTTAAGCGACACCAAGAAAAAAAAATTAAGGTTTGGGCCGAGCGAAGTTTGGATGAAGCCCAGCTTAAAACATGAACAATGCCTTAAAGAGAAGGAAGAACAGAAGCTAACACAGAGAGGTGCAGAGTAAAAACTTCAGTACACCAAGCACAAATGCAGGCTTGCGAGCGGAGCTTGATGAAGTCCAGCTAGAATTGAAAGAAATCTTAAAGAGAAGGAAGAACAGGAAGCGAAACACAGACAGGTGCACGCGAACTTCAGGACACCAAGAACGAAATGCAGCGTGGCCGAGCGAGCTTGATGAAGTCCAGCTTAGAATTGAAGAAATGCTTTAAAGAGAAGGAAGAACAGGAAGCTAAAAACAAAGAGGTGGCAGAGCGAACTTCATGACACCAAGACGAAAAATGCAGGCTTCGAGCGGAGCTTGATGAAGTCCAGCTAAAACCGGAACAAATGCGTAAAGAGAAGGAAAACAGGAAGCTAAACACGACAGGGTGCAAAGCCCAAACGTCCAGGAAACAGAGAAAAAGAAAATGAAGGCGTGCGAGCGAAGCTTGAATGCAGTCCAGCTAAAACAGAAAAAATGCTTAAGAGGAGGAAGAACAGGAAGCTAAACACAGACAGGTGCAGGCGGCAACGCCATGACGTGGAAGCTAAACACGACATGTGCAGCGCGAACGTCCATTTACGTGGAAGCTAAACACAGACGGTGCGCGCAACTCCAGGACC
>CM024197.1:8079690-8250588 GCA_013435755.1 Amphilophus citrinellus | reverse complement strand
ATTACAATATATATATAATCAATTATATATATACATATATAAGATAATATAGATATATATATATATAGTATATATACGTATAATACACATATACATATACACAGATATAGATATACATATATACATAATAATATATATTATATAATATTATATAATATGATACAATTTACACATTACATATACACCAGGATATATATCATATATAAGAAGATATAACATATAATATAGATATAGCATATATAATTACAGATATTATAATATACATATCTATAGATATATACATAGGTATAAGATATATAGTATAATAAATATACATATATAGATACTATAGATACATAATGAATATATATACACAATAGAGATATATACCATATATAGATATACCCAGAATAATATATCATATACACAGATATATCACATATAGAGATATATATATATACATATAGTAGATACACAAGCATTAGATATATTACACATTATATATACATAAGATATAACATATATATATAGATATATATATATATAGATACTAGATATATATATATATATATATCTAAATTATATATATGATATCTATATATATTCATCTACATATATATCTTACATAGATTAGATACATATAATATATAATATATATACAATAAACATATACATATATATATATACATAGACATATATTATATATACAATATCTATATATACATATACATATATATATATACATATACCCTATGAGATATATACATATACATATATTATATATATACAATATATATAAACAATACTATATATAAGATACATATATATATATACATAGACATAGCTATATATACCTATATAATATACATAGATATATATACTATACAGATTAATATAAATAGAAACAGACTATATATAATATACAATAGATAACATATATAGATACCAAAATCTTACAGATTACACATTATAATATAATATATATACATATATATAAATATATACATATACATATAAATATAATAGATACATATATATATATACAATATATAGATACATATATATATATACATATATATAAGACATAATAGCGAGTACATCTACATATAGCTATATACATATAGCGATATACATAGAGATAGTTATCTCATTGATATATAGACATATATCTATATATATCTACATAATATATTACAAATTATATATATCCATATTAATATATCTATCACATATATATATATATATATTGACACATAATCTATAAATACACATATTTCGTATATTACAATATATCTATTATATATACATATATATTCTATATATACATATATATATTCATATACATATATAATATATACCTCTATATCTATACATATTATATATATATAATTTCTACATATATATATATAATCTATATATAAATATACATATCTCTAAATATATACATATATATATATACATATATATATATATATACATATATATATATACATATATATATACATATATATATATATACATATACATGGTAATGCTAATTAGCAAGCTAATACTAACCGCTAAAAGCTGCTCCTGCTTGTTAATTGAGTGAAGGGGCCTACACATGTAACCAGGAAGCACATCTAAAGCCTAATCACAGTCTTTGTGAACCTGTAGTTACATTTCTCGAGGTGCATGTCATTTATCTTGAAGGCCTTTCACAGCTCCACTGGTGCTGAAAACTAATGTTTGACTATGGCTTTCTGAATACAACTATCGATTATTTTCAGAATCGAGTATTGTATTGATTATTCCATCAATTAATCAAGTAATCGGATAAGAAATAATTTTTCGTACTATCAATTCATCTGCACATTTTAACTTCCGTACTGCAGTTTTTCTCTATGTCACGTGTCAGACTCAAGGTCTGCGGGCCACTTCCTGCCCACGATCTAATTTTATACGGCCAGCAAGATGATTTCATATAGTTATTATTAATAGGCCGCGGTTAAATGTGCTCCCCCCACTTATACTACAAATTCCACGCACTGCAGCAGCTGCCGGCAGGCCAAGAACTGTGTGCTAACCCGTTTTCCATGTTGCCGATTGATCAGTGATCAGCGGATAAAACATCGGTCAGCACTTTTTACAGTGACATTTAAGCTGTCTGACTCCCCAAAAAATGACCAAACGAAAAGTGGAAAACAGGGATTTTCCAAACAGGTGGGAGGCAAAAGACCTGAACGCTGACATCAGAGGTAAACCATCTGTCTCTTTTCCTCACTTGCGCTGCGGGGGAAAGAGCGGATCGGTGGGACAGATACGGAAAAGATGAAGAGGAGACCTGCACAGGTGAGCTGACAGTGCATCACTGCGTCACACAGCAGGAAACGGTGCGCAGCAAAGTCCTGAAGACAGAACGCGTCATAAACACCGAAACACAGACAGGGAACTTTGTAAGAGGCAGTTTCAGTCTTTTCTGGAGTAAATAGTTTCTGAATTTGGTGACGTGCCTTATTACACAGGTGCGATGAGCTGCCAGAGGAAATCTGTCAGTTCATAGAAAGTGAAGGAAAAGCCTCAGCAGGGCTCCGGGATGAACGGTGGCTGAGAGTCGGCTTTTCTCATGAAGCATCATAATGCGTCCCTGCAACTTTGGGGACTGAACCCCGTGATAACTTGTCTCCACCGCTGTGTTTGCAGCTGCGCTTTTTGCTGATAAACTGGACACACTGCGCAGTTTATGCAGCGTTTTTCCGACTGTGAAGCGCAGAAGTTCACATCACAGTTTTTACCTGAAAAATGTGCAACTTTTCATCAGTTTGAAATATATTCATTTTTCCTAATGTGATTTTTGAAGACTAATATAATTTTATATTTTATTTAATGTGTTGAGGAAAAAGCTGCTGTATTCTGGCCATTTAAATTTATTTTACTGATTTAAATTATTTTGAATCCTGTTCCGCCCGTGACTCAGAATGTGTCTTCAATTTTGGCCCGTCCTGTGATTGACAGCCCTGCTCTGTGTGAAACAAACGGGGTGGATGGAGCAGCTACAAAGTTCTGGTGGTTGAAGGACCTCCAGCTGTTTCCCAATAAAAGTTTTAAGGTGGTTACAGGAGTAAGCGCTGCTGCTTTGGTCTGAGCGCACTGTCTCAGTAACGGCTCCGACAGACTGCACTAAAACACCTGCTGCAGTGTTTTTGTTGAAAAACTGGGGGCTGCATGAGCTGCATGAGTAGAAAATTACGTTTCTACTGTGGGTCCATTTTTAATCGCTAATCAGGGAATAAAGCATAAAAATATTCTGACGGAGACACTTGATACCGAAGGGGGGGTCCGGCACCAAACAATCGCACAAACCAAACACCAGATTGTGGTTATAGTGATCGTTCTGGTGGCTACAGCTGATGTAAGGAAAAAATAACAGCTGACATTCTCTGCACAGCCAGTAAAACCACACAGACAGTGGAGGCGTGGAAAAAACTTGTCAGCCATGATCCACTCCTGTTAATTCATTCCTGAAATTTTCATTTGATCTTCGTTTTTCTTCTTACTTCTCATTCATGCTGGTTGTCATTTCGATTTCTGCAGCCGCAAAATCAAGTGCGCGCATGACCTTAGGGACACCAAACGTGCACATTGTGAACTTTCCCTGCTGTGATAGATTGTAAATTGCAGTGAAATAATAATACAGGCGCGAGCAGCGATAAAAGCAGCGATCTAGCGGAGTGGGGCGGGCTCCTGTTTGCTACATGCAGAGACAGCAGAGCTCCGAAAGTGAAGCGTCTCAGACCGGCGCGGCGCCTTGCGATCAACCGCTAGCTAGAACACTACACACACACACACACACACACACACACACACAAAAAACGCACCATCCGCATCCTCTCAACGTTTACTGTGTTCATGTGTGCAGATCACTTATTCATGGATTCATACAAGACTTCTATGACATAACTTACCGACTGTCTTTAAATGGGACAGGAGGAGGGGAGGTGAAGGAGCGCAGGGGCGCCTAATCAGCGCAGCGCCTCTGTTATTGATCATGTCATATGCACAGCTGTTAAATACAGAAAATGCAACTAGAGAAATATTTTCCCACATCATTTTGGCGCCCCCCTGTTGTGCGGCGCCCCTATGCATTGTATATAGTGCATACCCCCTTTTTGCGCCACTGATGCATATATATATATATATATATATATATATATATATGCACTTTGCTACTTCTGGGCCATGTGGTGGTGGCTTTCTCTCAGAGCATGGTCCAGCATACAAACACTTATGGTGCACGGCGTTGTATTTAGGGTGAGCTTCTAGTCTGTCTTGCAGTTTGGCTCAGAGGTCACTGAGCTCCTGGCTGGGGAAGCTTGGGGGTCTTAATCCAGCCCGATACGCCCTCTGAGACGCCATCCTCCTCATCCAACATGAGGTCAGTGGTGACACCGTCCCAGAAGGCAACCTCCTTCACTGCCAGGACACTCGCCCTGGCCTCCAGCAGCTGTTGACACAGAGCACACATTAAGTCATTATGAAACTATATGAAATATTGTGAAAAATCAGGAAACTACACTGAAAGTTTGAGTCTCTTGACTTTGAATGCACACATAGCAGATAAGACCCTGAATGCAAAAAAAAAAATGTAATCAGCCCATCTTTGTCATCAGAAACAATGGTTATGTGACAAAGTACCAACTCCTGCATCCTGTGAATAAAAGACAAATGAACAAGTACTTTGAAAAAATGTAACATTGAGAAAAGTACTTCAGTGATTTTGGTCATTAACCCTTGAGGCACCTTTAAACTGATTATACACTTTTTATCTTTAGGTCCCAAAATGTTACAGCTGCTGAAACTATAAACATTCAGTGTTAATTATTTTCACCTTTTTATAGACATTTTGGGTTGTTCAAAAGAAGCCAGATTTTATATAAAGTTAAAAAAAAAAACAATAAGTAATATTTCCCAAAAATAAAACTGCATTTCCAAGCTAACTACACAAATACAGCAGACCAACAATACAATCCAACACGTCTTACCGGCTTCCTTCTTGCACATCACCGGGCAGGATTTTTAATGGCTGCTTTTCCTGACCGTGAGGCTGACTGTAGAGGAAGCTGCGGCGGACCGTCTGTAGGTTTAACAAGAAGCTGGAAAACATTTTTGTACATTGTAAATAAAGAGCATAAACACAGTGCATACATAAACATATTCAGGCAAAAAAACACACAAACAACACCAATAGATACTTACACACAATTATATCACGGTCCACGCATTAGGAACACTCACACTCACGTTGTGAGGCGAACACAGTCTGTGGAAAATAAAGGAGAAAATAAATAAGAGTAGAAACATTTGAAGTTCTTCTCTCCTCCACACATTGAATACTGCTGCTTTGTTTGTGATTCTTACCTCTGCAGAGGATCATACCGGCTTTTATTGGATTCAGAGTTGTGCAGGAACTGCTTCCTATAAGATGAAACCAAATAAAAATAAGAAACCAAATCACAATACGTCTGTCAGCTTACTGTGACCATTCCTCCACTCTTAGTGTTTTTGTTTTAGAAACGACCAAGTCTTACCGCGGTTTTCGGATTGTGCTGCCGTCTTTTCTTTGTTAGAGTCCAGAGCATCGAGTCTCTACACAATAGACGCCATCTTTAACTGAGGAGATAACCCACTCATTGCAGCCAGCAGCGTCTTCTCGTCTGCAGCGGGGCTGGTTGAAGCTGGCCGGTAGAGAGGCCCGCTTTCACGAGGAGCTTCTGGGGTGTTGAAAATATAGACGACCTCCATTGTTGTACCAGGAAAGCAGCGTAGACAAAGAACGCCATTCAGTTTGAACGGAAGAGAACGACCGCACTGATTTCCTTTGGTCTTGCAGACCTTCAGCGTGATCCCGCACGTGATCTGTATTGTCCAATCACAGGCGAGGAAGCTGCCACACGGAATTCAATTCATTTCATTTCAATTCAATTCAATTTTATTTATATAGCGCCAAATCACAACAAACAGTCGCCTCAAGGCGCTTTGTATTGTGGGTAAAGACCCTACAATAATACAGAGAAAACCCAACAGTCAAAACGACCCCCTATGAGCTGGAAGACACACATCCACTGTCTGTTTTTTTTTTTTTACATTTTTCTCATGAAGGTTTTGCTGATATCTCTTATGTACATCCATGTATAGCAAAATAAAAGTTTATATGTTTATATGTTTTCTTATTACATCTGCCTTGGTAGTCTTTAATGTCATTAATGCATGTGAACATTCACTGAACGTTTATGGCAGCGTTCATGGGATGTTGTCTGAATGTTCAATGCTAGCTGGGAAGCCACTGCACAGAAGAGGATGATGGTGTGACAGACTTTTAGTTACAGTGAATTAGACTGAAAACTGAGTTTGCTTTTCAATGAAAATAATGCTTGTAGTGTCACCAACATCAAGTTATAGCCTTTGTTTATCTCCCTCAGTCCACTAAAGTTCAGGGTTCACAAAAAACTCCATGACAAAGGCTCACAGACAGAAGCTCACAGACAGAAGCTCACAGACAGAAGCTCACAGACAGAAGCTCACAGCCTTATTGGAAAAAGGGACAAAAGCTGAAAACGTCCAAAAGTATATTTCCAACTAGATAATACTAATTTATAAATTAGAATGACTTCTTCTGAGTTTAGTCTTGTTTGAATGTTTCGCTGTATAATTTATGTGTAGTCACATTGTAATGGAAAAAGGCTTAAAAGATGATAATGTAAATGTGATTATATATATCTCAAAATAAAAATATGCTGCTTACAACTGTTGGGAGGGGTAGACCACTGGTGAGTACTGGTGACCACTGGTGAGTACTGGTGACCACTGGTGAGTACTGGTGACCACTGGTGAGTACTTGACTTGCTTTTGTATGACTCACAGAAACCTCCTTTACATATGAGAGCCTGCCCTAGACCTGAGGAGAGGGGGGGGGCTGAGGGAGCACTGACACAGAGAGTCCACGGCAGTTTCCCTACAGTTTACTGTTCTGACCAAAGCCTCCTGCTGAGAGCCCTAAAGCTCAAGGCGCGCGGCAATATTACATACAAGAAACTGTAGAAAAACCCACTTTTCATGCAGTGTTTTGGTGTGCAATAGGTTGTGCTGGGTGGGGGGAGTTCAGTGCCATTTCCTTCTGGTTCAATGTCTTCCTCCCCAGAGTCTGACTCTGAATCTATATCACCCTCATCTCTCTCTGAAACTTAACTGTAAAATGCATAAACAGACACAATAAAAAACACAAAAAGCGTCATGCTAACCTTTAGAATTAGGCTTATTGGATTTTACTACTTAATAACTCTCTATCACAGCCTCTAACCTGCTGGTGATACACTTGGGCCTGGTGTCTCCTGGCTGGCTTCTCCAGGTGGGTCACTGCTGCAGGGTTCTGTCTGGTCCTGGTTTTAGCTTCTTTAAGAAGAAATGGGAGATATTCCCTTTTCTCTTCATTTGGGCTCTGCACAAAATAAGACAGCCTGGTATTTAGACTACATGACTGTTTGGCAGAGACAACACTATTTTAACTATTATTTAAACTGTAGTTTTTAGTTTTCTGTAGATAACTAACATAATACTAAATTAAAAACAGGTTAATTAAATTAATTAATATAACTAGTTAGGTTATAATTCAAAGCTTTCATATGACATAGCCTACTTACATTTCAGTCGTTATAAAACTAACAACAATGGTTTTTCACATATACTTACCACACACATTTCAAGCAAGAGCTGGGAGATATAGCCTGGCCAAATGAATAAAACATTACAGGGCAGCATGTGCACTAAAACATATGCTCAAAGAATTTGTCTAAAACACGATCTATCAGCACTAGCATGGCTAATTTAAATAATAAACGAGGCGGTGCACAACCATTTGTTTTTTTTTTTCTTTTTAGAAATGTATAACAAGTGCCGCCTCTCATTAGGAAGGTAACACAGCGGCAAAATGTTGTAAATACCTGCAGAACTCCTCAATAGTGTACTCCAGAGGTATTCAACTCCAGGCCTCGAGGGCCGGTGTCCTGCAGGTTTTAGATGTGTCCCTGATCCAACACACCTGCAGGACACCGGCCCTCGAGGCTTGGAGTTGAATACCCCTGGTGTACTCTAATGCCGCAGGTGTGTTTTGGATCAAGCAGGAACCACGTGTCAGCTTAACCAATGAACAGCATCAGTGAGCAGCACAGGCTGCTACTGCATCGGGATGCGTTCAGGGACAGTCGGAAATTACAGTTTTCCTCGTAAATCTTTGCCGATCTCCTAAGTATTATATTTTAAAATTACCATTTCCAGTGGGGTGGCAGTAGGGGTGGCAAGGGCTCTGTTGGGGGTGGCAAGGGCTCTGTTGGGGGTGGCAATTGCCACCCCTGCCAACCCTTTGGCTCCGCCACTGTGTTCATCGCTTAATTTTTGTTATAAATACTGTTAAATTCCTGATGGTCGTTTTTTTAGTAGATAAAAATGGTTGATCATTGATTAATTAAATATAAAACTGACAAAGGTGGGCAGCACGGTGGCAGCCTCACAGCAAGAAGGTCCCGGTTTGAGTCCGCCATCAGGACCTTTCATCGCCAGGCTTTTAATTTGAAGGTAAGTAACGGGCGCCGCTTGTTTCATTCCGCTGAAGCTGACGCTGCTTCCGTGCTCCTTCAGGAGGTATTTAGCAACGTGGTTCTGGAACTGAGCAAGTAAACAGGTAGTAATGTCACTGAAAGTCTTTTTTTTTTAACCTAGCTGTGTATCGAAATTGCTGGAGGAAACTTCCGGGGTTCGTCCTGGTCTCTTTTTTTGTGGCAGTTCACATTTAAGTCTGTTAGCAATGGTTAGCTTCTTTGCGTACCCGCCAGCCGCGCATTGAACAGGCACGTGCAGCATAATTTATGGTCCTAATGTGTCCGCGTGCGTACACGTTCCGGTTCTGACAGCGCGCAGACGCGCTCCGGTCAGTCTAACCTCGCGGGACGCCTGCATGTAAACAGTAGAGGCATTTACGTATCCTCTGGATTAGTGCGGCCTGCAGCTTTCTTTTTACAGTGTGTCAGCTTTGTATTCGTGAAACTGACCAGATGTCAGCGGACTGAGCTTTGCAGGTGGTTGGGATGTATTGTTAATGTTGTTATTATTGTTATCTGGACTTCCGGGCTTCCGCTGCTTCACAGCGTGCGACCCAGCAGTTCACCGTGTTGTTACGACTGTGATCCATTTGTGCGGTCAAGTCAGCGGCCGCTTAAATTTTCTTGCGCTTATACCCGAAGTTTTATGGTAGTAATTCTTCTGTGCTCGTTGTTATTCAGCGGACACAAAACAAACCGTAATAAATACAGATCTTTGTAAATATTTATTAAAGCACTATATCCTGTGCTATAAGCATATTTATTGTTCATCTTAAGATAAATGATTCAGAGCACGATGATGGCTCAGTCACACAAGTAAAAATAGAACACAACTCTGCTCGCTCTACCAACAACATGAACAAATAAAAGTAATATAAATGGCTGCCTGGTGATTGTATTGATTTTTTTTCATGCTCTGTGACCAATTGGGACTAAATGACCACTTTTGATTGCAAAGCATTTGCACAGGTCACCTGGGAGGAGGCAACCTATCTGCAAACAGTCTCACCTGGACTGACTGCAGTCACTCTCAGGGAGCTTGTCGAAGGTTTGCAAGTGATTGCTGTCCACTTTATAAATGCCAGCATGTTGCCATCAGTCTGAGCGAGTCTTGGTCACTGGAGGGGACTGGACTCAGCTGGCTGCGAGCTGATTGTATTCTGATTTATTCCTGCAGAACAGGAAGGTTGCTGAGTGCAAATGTAATGTTAATGTGAATTTCTGTCTGTGTAGACAGCAGCAGATGTGGGATTTTTGATGACTGAATAGGGTAAAGTTGGCAGTTACATGCAATCACGCACTGATATCAGAGTGACTCCGTCTTATTGCAGCATTTATGGCAGGGTTTAGTGACATTGTGCTGTTGACAGTCTCATGTTACAGCAAAAAAAAAAAACTGAAGTGCGATAGTTTTATCTTATTGGATAAAACCGATACTGCCAAAGTTTAACTTCGAGGATGTCATTTTGCAGTTGAAAATGGGCATATGTCACTGCAATACTAGGTATGTTTCAAAATGTTAAAAAACCCACAATAATATAGTACTGTGAGGAGGTAGGTATTGTGATGATATGGTATGGCGGGCTGTCCGGTGACTTCCACCTTTAGTAACAGCACCTCTGCTGGGCTGTTACAGTGTGGTGTGCATGTGAGCATTACTCTGTTGTTGTTTCTCTGCAGACCTCGACAGCCGGCCTGATACCAGCTAGTGTCCCAAAAACTTGGAAGAAGGGGAAGAGGAGGTGGTCTAGGCCAGAGACTCAAGAATCTCAGGTTAGATGGCCGCCGCAAGCTTCCATCGTTTCCTCTTCTGCTGTAATGAGCAGTAAGATAGATGAACTAGAAGCACTCAGACGTGTCTGGTTGCATTCTTGGAAGCATGGCTCAGTGAGAAGGACCTGTCAGTGGGTTTGTGTGGACCATCACCAGCAGGGGGAGCATGTTTCTATGTCAACTAAAGGTACTGTAGTACTGTAAGGTTAGGGAAAGGTACATACTGCTCACCTGGATTTGTTGATGGCTTCACTTTGTCTGTTTGCCTCACAAATTTCTACACCTGTTTGACACAGAAGTGTGTATTCATCCATGAGCCGACACATTAGCTGCTGTCAGTCCAAGCCTGCTCAGAGGACGTCTTCACTGGTTTTACATCATACTTTAGTTTTATTTCATTGTAACTTCTTTTTCTCTCTTCAGTTTACTCGTTTTATTTTTGTTTGCTTAGTTTTAGTTTAGTTTTCATTAGTTCTTCATACTTTGTCAGGTACAAGAGTAACTATTGTGTAATAAGATCTCAACAATTTAAACCATTAAAGAAATTGTATTCAACAACACAAGACGGCAGCATTACGTGCTACATGTGTGTAATATTAAGGACACACATGAACATCAACAGGGAGAAACATGAAGAAAAATCCAGTAAATTTGAACTGCCAATAAATTCTTATCCTTAAAATATGTATCTAAAAATAAATAAAATATTTAACTCAAAAATCCTTAAACTGGAGCGCCCAGCAGCAGATGCAGGTGCAGCTTCAGTGCAGCAGATTAGCATCAGCTCCATGTGGTTCATAACACCAGAAACATTAGAAACAAGAACAAACTGAATCTGAGCGTCTGAAGGAGTCACAGCTCAAATACAGCAGATTGTGTGTGTTTGTATTTGTGTGTCACACAGTGGTGTGGACATCCCAGTCTCAGTAACACATTTATCAGAGCATCATTTATACTGCTGCTCACTGTGAATACCAGATCCTTATTTATTTTATTTATATTTCTTATTTCTATCTTGTATTTGTTATTTCGGCACCTGGAGGAGGCTCCAACAAAACGTCACTGTATTGTGCAATGACAATAAAGATATCATATCTTACAGTGTTCCTGTGTGTTAATGAGCCAGCAGTTATTTTTAGCTGAAAACGGTTATGGTGGTCACTTTGCTGCCTGACTGTGATGCTGGTTCTCTGGTGGAGCTGCTCAGAGGGCTAGCTTGGTTAGATACTATTAAGCCTGAGTCAGTGTTCTGTGCTGGGTCTTTGAGGGGGCTGCAAGTGGCCAATGTCTGTTGTGTGTTTATCACCGTGTGGTTGTATCTCAGTGTTTTACCTGCGGTGCCGGCTGACAGAAATAAAAAAATGCTGGGAATTTTTCGCTCTTTGTGGACGGTTTGTTTTTGGCTGTGAACATAATTGTCCCTCTGGTTTTTGTTGTTGTTGTTTTTCACTTTGTTCATTCCTTCAGATCCATTCTGATGATAAATTGATGCCTTGATAATTATTCCTGATTGTCATCCTCTCACTGATAAGTTCAAAAACTGCACGGAAAAGTAGACGGAAATTCACAAGAGGACTCGGCAGTGATGAACAGGTTAATGGCATCATTCTGGGCTGCGTGGACCCGATGTGTAGTACATTTCCCAAGACGTGCAGGTCAGGGTACGTCGTAGGGTACGTCGTAGGGTACTGCAGGTTCACAGGGGTTTCCGTAGCTGCCTTGTGTGCTGCTCAGGAGAACCTTGAGGTGGTTTTCCCTTTGAGAAGTGTTTCTGTCTGTCTCACTATCGTACTTACAGAAATCCCATATGGGACTCTGCCGCTTTCTCCCAACCTTTGCTGTTGCCATTATTTATACACACACACACGCACACACACACACACACACACACACACACACACACACACACACACACACACACACAGAGACTGAGGTGCCGGATGGTGCTCCCAGCTAAAACTGCTAGAGCAGAAAAAAGTGATTTCATATCAGTCCAATGACCATCTGGATGATCCAGAGGAGGTATGGGAGAAGGTCATGTGGTCAGATGAGACCAAAATAGAGCTTTTTGGTATCAACTCCACTCGCTGTGTTTGGAGGAAGAAGGAGGATGAGTACAACCCCAAGAACACCGTCCCAACCGTGAAGCATGGAGGTGGAAACATCAGACTTTGGGGTGCTTTTCTGCAAAGAGGACAGGACGACTGCACCGTATTGAAGGGAGGATTGATGGGGTCATGTGTTGCGAGATTTTGGCCAACATCCTCCTTCCCTCAGTAAGAGCATTGAAGATGGGTCATGGCTGGGTCTTCCAGCATGACAGTGACCCCCAAACACACAGCCAGGGCAACTAAGAAGCATTTCAAGGTCCTGGAGTGGCCTAGCCAGTCTCCAGACCTGAACCCAATAGATCTTTCGAGGGAGCTGAAACTCAGTGTAGCCCAGTGACAGCCCAGAAACCTGAACGATCTGGAGAAGATCTGTATGGAGGAGTGGGCCAAAATCCTGCTGCAGTGAGTGCGAACTTGTTCAAGAACTACAGGAAACGTCTGACCTCTGTAACTGCAAACAAAGGTTTCTGTACCAAATATTAAGTTCTGTTTTTCTGTTGTATCAAATACTTATTTCATGCAACAAAATGCAAATTATATATTTAAAATCCTACAGTGTGACTTTCTGGGTCTTTTTTTTTTTTTTAGATTCTGTTTCTCACAGTTGAAGTGTAGCTATGATAAAAATTACAGACCTCTCCATTCTTTGTAGGTGGGAAAACTTAGAAAATCAGCAGTGTCAAATACTTATTTTCCCCACTGTATGTTAAATATACACACTGCACGTCTGAGTCATAGTTCCTAAGTTATAAGGATTTTTGTAAATTTTGGACCAATAAATTGTTACGTTGACCTTGAAGACCTTGGTGGATGGAAGGTAAATTTTAATGGATTGTTAATATGACCCCACTTTACACCACTACAAAGAATCCATCAGGGTTCCCACTAGGATTGTCCTTCATTTTGTGTGACTGGGGGGTTTGTGATGAACCGTTACACCTCTGCTTGTTGACTAGAGCAAGCAGGGTTCAAACCACCAACTTTCCAGTTAGTAGGTAACCTGCTCTACCTCCTGAGCTACAGCGACCGTCTAAAGTTCTGACATTTTCCAGCTAAGCTCCTTTTCTACCTGTAAAAACTTAAAATGCTCTCTTGTTGCAGATGGAAGGGAACCTATCAGAGGGAGATGGACAGATGGCAGCAGTAATAGACAAGGAGGATATGGAGATTACAGTAACAACTCAACTAGAAAATCTTCTTGTGACCCCTGACAATGCTGAGACGGCATCAAACACACAAACACTCTCAGAAGAAAAAAGTGTAGATGCACAAACGCACTCAATAGCAGCAACGGTGTCTTTAGATGGTGTGCGTAAGAGCACGGACTGCAGCGACGAGGATTCAGAGGACTCAGAGGACTCAGACAGGTATGAAGACACACAGCACTCAGTGTGGTAAAAGAAACAGCTGATTCTAATGTGCTTTTTTTTTCCTGTACTCAGTGACAGCTCTTCCTCTTCCTCATCATCTTCTTCATCCCTGTCTTCTCCCTCTGCACCTGTGCTTGAGGAAGATGATGATGACGAAGGTTTCAGCCAACCAGCACCCATCAAAACACAAGATGAGGTTCTGTTGGAGGTCAGTCTGTAATTCTGTGTGCGTGCTCTTGTTAACACTTGAATATTAACGTAATGGGGCTACGAGTGTTGTACACATAGAGACAGACAACCATTCGTGCTCACATTCACACACATGGTCAGTTTAGAAATACCACTGGACCTAACCCATGCATGTTTCTGGACTGTGGGAGGAAGCTGGAGTACCCAGAGAGAGCCCATGCAGACATGGGGAGAAAATGAGAACTCCATACAGAAAGACCCCAGGATGGATTCAAACCTACAACCTGCTGGGCGACTGTGCTAACCACTGCACCATCATGCAGCCCAATACAGACGATATGATTGAAAAGTCATAACTGATTATAATGATTCTTAGAATAATCAAAATTCTTGGGGATGGTCACTATTTTCCAAAAATAATCCAGTTATGGTCCTAAAGTGTACATTTCCCACAATTTGTACCTGTACCTGACAGGATGTAATACGCTGTAATACAGTAATGCACCTAATGCTGCACACCAGAATTAAACTACAAAGAACATGTTAATTACCAAACGCTGGACCAATAACACATATGTGATGCAACAAGATGAGCTGCTATTGGATAAACGGGAGAGAGGCTCATGCCAATAGAACTACAGCAATCAGAAAGATGAACAATAATGACGTGCAGTGCAAGCTATCCCAAGTGAGTTTCCAGTGAATGTTGAATACTATGTTTAACTGAAATGCCCATATTTCACAGTAACAACAATTTAATAACATCCATTTAATTGTTTTTTTTTTTTTTTTTTTTACTTTTTTGGTTCCTTAACATGAATTTGAACTTCACCCTACCATTTTACTTTGGCTCCCTGTTCAATTTCTTAAAAATATCCATGAGAAAACTTCACAAAAACTTTGTTTTTAATGTTTGGCCCTGAGATCTGAATTAGAAAACAGTCTTTTTGAGAATTCTTCTGCAATTATTTTTTGAACAGAATTGGATTTAAACTTTTACTAAACATCCAAGAACGTTCTGCAGTAATAAAAATGGTTATTGCAGAATGTTTTACAGTGCTTGGAATATTCAAAATAATTTTTTTAACACAAAGAAATTAACGTTAATATATAAAAATATACCTCAATTCATACGGTTGTGCATCACAAAGTAATAAAGGAATTAAAGACAGTTAAAGGAGGGCAGTGCAAATGGATAACGACCCAAAGCATACTGCAAAAGCAACCCAAGAGTTTCTCAGGTCTATTCTTCAGGGGCCACCTCAGTCATCTGATCTCAGCCAAATAGCATTAGCATGATTTTCAGTTATTAAATACAAAGCTGAATGTAGAAAGACCCACAAACAAGCAGCAACTGTACGTGGCTTCAGTAAAGGCCTGGCAGAACATCTAAAGGGAGGAAACACACCTTTTGGTCATGATTAGGAGGAAATTTTACTTATAAAAACAGATATACCAACAGAGTTAGCAGTAGTATGAGCCAAAGCATGAACCAAGCCAGGCAGGTTTGATGACTTAATATTATTTTAGTTGTTGAGATGAAATCCCTGCATGGATGGTCAGTGCTCACAGTGAAGGGGCTAAACAAGACGCTCCTGTTGCTTTGGTCTCTGGTCCTTCATGGTGGTAGTGGGGACATAACCTGCTGTTGTATGTTTGGGTAACACAGTATGCATTTATGAAGATAAGCAGAACTACATTGACCCCCCCCCCCCCCCCCCCCTGCATACCCTGCATATCAACCTGTATTCACTTATTATTTGAATGGTCAATACAAGCTGCCACTAAAAGTGTCTTATCACATAACCATGTGTTTTTTTTTGTTTTCATTCATTTTACTGTCAGCAGGGTATCTCTCAACAAAAATGCTATTGTATACATTAATGTCATATTGTTTGTGTGCAGGAACTTCCAGCAGTGGAGGAAGTGTGTGTGACATTACCAGAAGAAGCAGAACTACAGCCACTGGGATCTGTGTCTAATCTTATACAGCAGCTTGGTAAATACAGACACACGCTCAGAGGAAAAGCTGGAATGATGACTGCTTCTCTGATGCAGAACACTGAGTTTTCCAGCTCTCTTTAACCACTGCTTCTGTTGCTGCAGTTATTATCCAGTCTCTGAAAGACACGCCCCCTCTTAATGAAGGCAGCATCATCTTTAAATCTGACAGGGAGGCTGCGGGCAAGGTGAGGGTGCCACTAAATGCTCGCTGATAGGTTAGACTACCCATACTGTTTATGGGTAGTATAATGTTTGTATTTTGTAGTGTGCACAAAGTTGTCTGTGCACTTTTACACATGGTGGCATGACAGTGTTGTGCTGTATCTATGTTTCAGGTATTTGAGGTATTTGGCCCCGTGTCCAGCCCACTGTATATTTTACGTTTTAACTCTGTGGACCAGATTTCCAGCAAAGGGCTGAAAGAGGGAACTACCCTTTATTATGCACCAGCCATCAAGGAGTACACGGGATACATCCTCACACAGCAACTAAGACTGTAGGTACACATAAGCACCATGAGTATTTGAACTGACAGGACTTTTTGCTATTTGGCCTCTGTACGTTACCTCAATCAAGATGTGACTGAAATGCAGATTTTCAGCTTTAATTCAGGAGGCTTAACACTGAATGAATTAACTAAGTTATTTTTTTATTGTCCCTCAATCTTTACATCCTTACATCTTTACATAAATGCTTTTATCAAGTGTGACCTGTTTACTGAATATATTCATGACAAATTAAGGAGCTCAAAGTCCCTTTACTTGTGTGTGTCTGTGTGTGAGTATTTGTGTCTGTTGTTGACTGAATGGGTGAGTGGTGTTGGGGTATCACACTTGAAACTACCCTCTGTGGTGGGGACAGTGGTTCCTGGCCACCGCAGGCCCCAAATCTGCATTTCTGCACGTTGCAGTGGGGCGTTTGGAATCTGGGTGCTTATTGAGCCAGTTGGTTTGCTGGTTCTCTCCTTCCAAGGGTGGTCTTTTATCTCCTGGTCTTATGTACACTTTTGTGCCCTCTCCCTCACTGCATTCCATCAAACAAAATATTGTGCACATCACTTTCCCTGACATAAACCTTCCTGGTAGCTTGAGGAGCATGATCCCCCGATAGTTGGAGCACATCCACCTTGAGGCGACTGTTGTGATTTGTCACTATATAAATAAAATTGAATTGAACTGAACAGCTGTCATCCAGCCGAGGGGAAAAGGTCAATTGCCCATGTTGTTTTTCAACTAAAGCACCAGATTTCAGTGGATCAGAATGACCTTGACCCATGTTGTGCCCGGAGAGGGGCACATTCTCAAATGCTTCTTTTTTCACCAGAAAAGAAGTCCATAGTTTACCAAGCAGCACCTTCTTGCTTTTGGAGCTTTGCTCGTAAAGGTTCAAATTTATGTTCCCAAGCTGCATTGATCCAGTTCTTGTATTCTTCTGTGGGTTTATCTCATCATCATCATACTTATTTATGTTATCCTAACTTCCTACTGACCTCACGCATGCCGTTCAGGACAACCAAAGGGCTGGGTGTGGCCCAGTGACTGTACCATGCCCACATCTGGATAAGAAGCTGGAGGTTAGAACTGGGAGCAGAATTTTTCTCCTTTCTTTGGTTTTCTTTTTTCTTTACCTTAAACACACACACACACACACACACACACACACACACACACACACACACACACACACACACACACACACACACACACACACACACACACACACAAAATCCAGTCCTCCCTCCTGGAAAACCCAAGCAAGTAATGAGGATGAATTGGGGATGTCAAGTTGAAGGAGGCTTTCTGTGCTTGGTTGGCCTGAGGGTCTCGTGAATCAGCAGACAGGTATCAGAGGGTGCGGCTTTGGCAGTTGCAGAAGTGAAAACTTGGGTGTGGAAGAGTTTGGGGAGGGCATGGAGGAGGCCTTTCAGCAGACTTTGCAGAAGCTGTGGCAAGCCATCTGGCAACTAAGGAAGGGAAAGCAGGGCTTCGCTCAAGCCGTGTTCGGTTGGGGAAGACAACTGCTGAGCTGGGCTGGGGATATTGTTGGGCAGTGGAAAAAACACTTTAAAGAACTCCTAAATCCAGCCAACGCATCTTATGTGAAGGAGGCAGAGCCTGAAGACTCAGGAAGTCTTATTAGTTGCACTCGGAGAGGTTGCTGGAGTAGTTGAGAATCTCCCTGGTTGAAAGGCAACAAGTTTAGATAAGATTTACCCTGAGATGCTAAAGGCTTGGGACATTGTGGGGCTGTCTTGGTTGACACACTTCTTGAATGTAGTGTGGAGGTCTGGGACAGTGGCTGTGGAGTGGCCGACCGTGGTGGTGGTTCCCTTTTTCAGATAGGGAGGGTGTGCTCCAGTTATTGAGGTATTACATTGCTCAGCTTCCCAGGGAAAGATTATTCTAGGGTACTCAAAGGGAGAGTCTGCCTGATCGGCGATCCTTGGATTTAGGGGGATCAAGGCGGATTCAATCCTGGCTTTGGAACAGTGGACCAGATCTTCACCCTTACAGGGCTTCTATAGGGATCATGAGAGATCATCCAGTCTGTATGTGTTCGGTAGACTTGGTAGGCTTATGACACGGTTCCCTGGGGGCATCTTTCGGGTGTACTATGGGAGCATGGAGTCCCGGGCCCGCTGCTACAGACCATTAGATCCTTGTATGATTAAAAAGTGAGACCTGTGTCCACATCCTGTGTTGACAAGTCAAGCATGTTTTCAGTGAGTGTTGGACTCGCCCAGGGTTGCTTCTTGTTTCTGAACCTGTACTTGATTTTAATGGACAATATCTCAAGGTGTAGCCAGTGGGAAGCTCAGAATAACATGTTTTTTGTGGATCATGTGGTTCTGTTGGCTTCATCAAAGTGGGACCTCCAGCATGCCCCTCCTGGGTGTCTCCCTTTGGTGGAGTTCTGGGAAGAGACCCCAGGGTAGGCCCAGAACTCGTTAGAGAGATTAAATGCCTTGTCTGGCTTGTGAATGTCTTGAGTTCCCTCAGGAGGAACTGGAACGTGTAGGAGATGGATGTCCAGAATACTATGTTCATTGACTGCATCCAAGTATTAAAAATAACGAAGTGCTGCAGGTTTTTTATTTTCAAATAAAGCTCAAAATTTTCAGTTCATGCACATCTGGATTCTTCTGTCTCAAATCCAGTATAGTGGTGTTCAGAGGCATATAAATTTAGCACAAAAAGTAAGGAAATTTGTGTTTGATCTATTATTTCTTTGTTATAACAATGCTTCTTGGCAATAAATCTTACGTCATTGGAAAGCCTCTTTATTTTCCCTTAAATGGTGCCACGTTTGGAAGGAAAATTCATTTACGAGTTAAGCAGCAGTGTATGTGGACATGCAATAAACGACACTAAAGAAGAGTCATCCAGAATCTTTTCTGCCAATGCCAAACAGCTTATTCTGCTATTGACTCTTGTTTGGTGTCACTTATTTGATAGGATGATTGTTGGTTGAAGAATAGGATGCGTGATGTGTGACCAAGCTGGTGGCCAGCATAAGGAGAAGGTGCCAGGCTGTTGTGGCTGTGTGTGGTTCTTTCACATGTTACTGAGGCACTTGTTTGTTAAATGAATGAATGAATTGTTAAATTGCCAATATGTCTCGTTTCTTCAGACTTAAACCATCCAATTCAATAAATGACACCAAACCAGAATCAATAGAATAAACCGTTTTGCATTGGCAGAGAAGATCTGGCAAGTTTTTCATGGACACAATCTACTCAACTCTGCTGCTCAACTCACAGAAGCATTTTCCTTACAAATATGGCTCCATTTAGGGGTAAATAAACAGGCTTTCCAACAGGATATGATTTATTATCAAGTTGATTATTTCTTACAAAGAATGTAACTGAACAAATACAAATTTCCTTACTTTCAGTGCTACATTTTGATATTTTATCTCTGTGTGCAGACTGTAAGCCACTTTTAATTCAGTGAATGGAAGCTGTTAGGCTAAGCCCAATAATCATGTTTAAATGAAAATATTTGGCAGGTTAAAGGGATCAGATGCGTCCTGGAAAAATGACCAAGAACCACCAGAGGAGGTATGTATAATGACCTTTTAAGACAAATAAAGTTCATTGTGTCAGATTCAAATGTATTACTTTGGTCATATCCCAAAATGAAACAGCATAATCTCTGGGGTTTTGTTCTTTTTTATTTTATTTTTTAGTGAAATTATAAGAGTGTCACAGGATGGGATCCTTCAGTAGTTTTAGTCGTGCGCACAAATGTGTTGTCTGTTTGTTGTCAGCCAAAAATTAGAACAAGTAAATCGGAATTCATTATTTTATTATTACTATTAATTGTTGTTAAGCCTTTATCCAGAGACATGGCACTCAAAGAATTCTTAATAGAAATCTAAAGAATACCCTAATAACAAAGATATTGGTAGAAGTATAACTTCTAGAGGAGAAAAAAAACTTTTAAACCTTATTTTGGGGCAAAGTCAAATGAAGTCACTTTGTTTATATGGCACAGTTTAAAGCACGAGTTAAATGAAAGTATAAAAACGTATACTCTAAAAATACACAGAATAAGTGGTACACTTAAAGGTTTGGTCTTTTTTTATTTAATAAAAAAAGTTGTACTTATAAATACACATTGATTAGTGTGTAATTATGGCTTCCAACAAATTCATGCATTCTCATTAACTTAAAATTAAAAGTACATGTCACTATTGCGCCTAATCATATTTTATGCAGGAGGCTAAAGACTTGCCAGATGCATAGAAAGTCAAAGGCAGAGAAGAAAAATCATAGGTGTTCACGTGCCATGGAGGCAAATTTAAATTTGTGTCAGCCCCTTCAAATTCAAGATATGAAGAATCATTCCTATGTAATAATTTCTAGGAAAGAGACTAGCGTCTAGATAAAAAGCCAAATTCCTCTGTACCTCAAGCCTCTCCTGAACTAAAATCAGACCTTTAACACATGAAAACCTGGATAGTCCATTCCTACTTTCCCACCGCCGAGGAGCCGGTTCGCATGCCAGTGCTCGTGCTGTTCCCAATGAACCGGCGAAATGCTTAAGAACAGGCCCGCGTTCCCACTGCATTTCTGTGAACTGCTCCTTTACGTATGAGTGTGGGCGGGTCCTCGTCTGGACACAGAAGCTGAAGCGCACAAACGTGGGAGAACACGCTCCAAATATGCAAATATGTTTTAGGGTCCAAACCAAACTACTGCAGCATCTGTGTGCAGCACAGAGGGAAACACAGACAGCGATTAGAGCAAGACGACAAGTACGCACTTTGTGTCCTTTTATCTGTGATATGAACTGATACAAAGCAGCAAGTTCAGCCTTAGAGCCCAACCTAATTCACAGCTGTGAAAATCGCTTCGCTTTTCTCACGTAATACACATGTAATATGGTAGAAAACTTGATGTTGAGACGGCAGAGTCACGCCCCTCTGCCGCTTTCGTCACGCGTTCTTGGTTTGACCAGCGAGTTTGTGGGGCAGGAGTTTAACCCGTTTTTTGGCCGAGCATCAAGTGCTTCCGTGGTGGAAAACCCGCTTAACGGTTCAAATAAAAGCACCGGCTCCGGAACCCTGTTGGTGGGAAAGAGGCTTAAGTGTCAGCTGATTAGACATGTGACTCTCCTGCCTCCAGACAGCTGAAAACGATTTCCTTCAGGATCAATAAAGTATCCATCTATCTAGAACAAGTTGGCTAAACAACAGGTGGTTTATAAGCTAACATTATAACAACTAACATTAGGCTCCAGTGTCCTAAAAATCACGCTTTATTTCTGATAAACTGTTTGATGCGATGTTAAAGTGTAATCAAAGTTTATTCACTCAGCATCCAAGTCCAACAATGTTAGATCCACTTCAAAGAAAGTTTCACTAACACCAGAGAACAGCAGCTAACACCGACAAAAAAAGCAGAAAATATCAGAATATCCACAACAACTCCCCTCAGTATCACTGTCATTGGACAGAAGTGACTTTCGCTGACTCATATCTGCAGCAGTCCTGACTTGGGAACCACTGCTATAGATGCATCTTCTAAAAGTCTCAGACAAGTTAGTTCTTACCATAATGACAATCACAGAAAGTGACAATATTCTCAATGGGTGATATTTTATATCATTTTAGCATCTCTTGTTCTTGGTAATTACTTAGCCATTTGCTTTTGAGTTGATATGGTGATTAAATTTACTGAGGCTCACATGCCCCATTAAGACCTACTGAGACCTGTAATTAACCTGTGTTCTAGAACAGTGGTTCTCAAACTTTTCACAATGAGTACCATCTCAGAAAATATTTAGCTGTTCAAGCACCACCCTTATGACTGGTGGTGTGCTAAAAAGTGATCATCTGCCAAAAAGTGATTTCTGGTATTTGCCAGTATTGCCAATAAATGACTTGTTGACCTATAATCTGAAACATGTCAAAAATATATCTCATTAATTATATCAAGTCATTTTGAGCGAGAAGCATTTCTGTCACAAGGTAGTTATTGACATTAAAAATTACCATCTTTGGAACACTAGGTCGGGGGTTTGAATCCCGGCCAGGGCGTGCATCCAGTAAGGGTCCCCAGGCTAGACCCCCCCCCCCCCCCCCCCCCCCCCCCCAAATGCTACTCAAGAGATACATGATTGAAGCTCGTACGTCACCTGGATTCACAAGGTCTGCGTCAGGTGTTGAGGAGGTCGGGCATACTGATAAGTGGGCTACTGGTAGTGTTGTAGTCAAGACCACCTAACCCGAGACCGAGACAAGTCCAAGACTTTTAGGGCCCAAGACCAGTCGAGACCAAGACCGAGGGAGGGCGAGACTGAGACAAGTCCAAGACCAGTGCCTGACGCTACATGACCCTATAAAATGTGAAACATGATCAAAATCACTTCTCAAATTGATCTGAAAGATCCACATTCCCATAAAATCACCCTGATATTAAACACTCACAGCTCAAATAAATGTAACCATCTTTATTTAATACTCCTGGGTGACTTCCATCATTTATCACAGAATGTAACACAATTATTCATAGTTCATCACAATAGTCTTAACTTTTCTCTGCCTTTCATAAACAATGCATAAAGTTGTGTTGTTTTTAAACCAACAATCTTTGTAAAAATGGGTGCTTTTTCAAAACCACATAGCTAAATGTGTAAAACTGAAAAAATGGCAAACACTCATCGACAGTAAGAACTAAAGCCTTTAATCTTATACAGATTAAAGCTGCAGGATGTAACTTTTATAAAAAATCTGGTTTTTACATATTTATTAAAACTGTCACCATGTCACGACAGTATGAGACAGATAATCTGCGAAAAAAGGCCTCCTCCCTGAGCCGCTCCCAGTCAAAAACAACCAATCAGAGCCAGGAGGAGGGTCTTAGCACTGTCAATCACTCCTGGTGTATGCTGCTCAATGTAGTTGTGTGCGATACGTCAAGATTTGGTATCGATCCTATGCCAAGTAAACACAGGGCCATTATCACCGATACTGATACCAATACTTTAATAATTATGAAGAATTTCCATGAAGTTTAACTGGTTTGAGATTTTTTTCCTTTGGATCATTAATTAGTTAAAACCCAGGATAGAATTGGGCAAAGTTTATATGTAAGTAGAAAATACTTTATCAAAATAAAAGTTATTGTTCTGAAACAATAGAACATTAACTAAAACAATTTTCCCCATACATTGATGTCTGGATTTTTTTTTTTTTTTCATAAATGAAGTGTACAAAATCATCACTGAAGAACAAATGCAAACACCAGGTAGATCGTTCAGAAAGTATTATAAAAAAATTTAATAAAAAATGTCCATTCACTAATTTTCTACAAATTTAAATTTAAATTTGATCTAAATGTTTCATAGCAAAATTCCTTTTTTCCCTAAATAAAATATGTTATGTGTCACATGACAGTATAACAAAACACTGTGGGGAGGGGAGGAGCAAAGTGCTCTGTGCTGTGACAGGAGCGACACTTAGACAGTCAGCTCGCATCTTTGATGAAACCGCAGCACTGCATACAGGAGAGAAACTGAAGCCAAAGTGTCGATCTAATTACAAATTCAGGGTTCTAGCAAGAAATATTTCTCACCCCAGCGCTAACGCTAATACTAATTAGTAAGCTAATGCTAACCGCTAAATGCCGCTCCAACTTGTTAATTGAGTGATGGGGCCTAACTGGAAAGCAGTAATCAGTAATGTTTGTTCTGTTTGTCTTCTTGGATGGGTGTTCTGTTAACTGTAATTTCCCCATTGTGGGATCAATAAAGTATCATCATCGTCATCATCATCAGTTTTTTTGGACGTGTAGTTACATTTCTGAGGTGCATGTCAGGTTTGGTTCAGAGAGGATTTTCAGTTATACACAAAGGATCAATGCAGAACTCTAAATCAGGCCTTATTAGATCGATAGAATGATAATTTTTGCATATAATCCAGAAAGGTTACGTTTATATATATCAAGCATTTAATGTGTCCCAGAGTGCCGTTTCCTTCCACTGTGTTTGCAGAAATCACATAAAAAAAACATACACAACAAAAACATAATCCAGATTCCTCAGCTGCTAAAAGCATTTCCTACATTTGAATATCAGCCACCATGTTGTGAGCATAAACTATCACGTTTTTAATGCAACAATAGGAAGTGACATCATCTTGCTGGGAACTGTAGTGATTTTATTCTTGAAGGCCTCTCACAGCTCTACTGGTGCTGAAAACTAATGTTTGACTATGGCTTTCTGAATACAAGCAGGGCTGCAACTATCAATTATTTTAGTAATCAAGTATTCAATTGATTACTCCATCAATTAATCAAATAATTGGATAAGAAATAATTTTTCACTTTAACAATTCATCAGCATATTTTAACTTCCGTACTGCAGATGTTTCTCTGTGTGAAACAAACAGGGTGGATGGAGCAGCTACAAAGTTCTCTGTTCTTCATGTTGCTGATCAGGAGGTTGATAAAAACATTTTGACGGATCCCCTCTGTACTGGAGGGGGGGCACCGAACGATTGCTAGTGCTAATGGCAGCCCCCCCTTTCCCCAGTACACTGTGGTTATACAGTAGGTCTGTTCTGGTGGCTACAGCTGACGTAAAGAAAAAATAACAGCTGACATCCTCTGCACATTCAAACAGCTGACATCCTCTGCACATTCAAACATGCGCACTCACAGCACAGAGAAGTGGGGGCGTGTAAAAACATCTCAGCGATCCACTCGTGTTAAAGGGTCGTTTTTGTTTTGTTTTTTCCAAATGACGGAAATCTGTTACAGCGATGGAGAACTAATGTGGAGGAAATGCTCCGCTTACACGGAGACACCTGAGCTGCAGAGTTGAAATGAAACATCAAAGCAACAAATTTGTGTCGAGGATTTTTAATAATCAAATTGCGTTACTCCAAGAATCGTTGCAGCCCTAAAACTTGCATTAAATTTTTAGTTTGTGTATCAAATACATGAAGGTTGGTATTTACCTTTCATGCTGGGATTTTTTTGTTGAATCGGAAGCCTGAAATTTTCCTTTGATCTTCATTTTCCCTCTTACTTCTCTTCGTGTTCATGCCGGTTGTTATTTCGATTTATGCAGCACACGCGTGACCATAGTGAGATCAAACGTGCACATTGTGAATGAAACTGCCCGTGCTCTGTGGTAGATTGCAAACTGCGGTGAAATGATACAGGCGTAAGCAGCGATAATAGCAGCGACCTAGCCGGGGCAGAGTCTGTGAGGTGTGCTCCTTTGAGAGGCAGAGGAGCGCAATCTTTGTTGGATTTGAATCAGTAAGTTTTGCATCCAATAAAAGCAAAGACGTTAACAAATAAATTGGACAGTATTCTGGCAATTTAGTGATATTTCCAGAGCTGTGGTCTTGACTGGTCTTGAAATAAAATCCCGAGTCCGCAAGGTCCGAGTCTATGACAAGACCGAGACCAAATGCGGTCGAGTCCATGACAAGACCGAGACCATCAAAAAGCGGTCTCGAGACCAAGACCGATCTCGAGTGCTACAACACTAGCTACTGGAACTGGTAGAACACGGCATAAGGGGACACGAGGTGGACATCGGGAACTGTTGGAATACTACTACATGTGTCATCTCAGTGAAAGGGGTTACATGAAGAGGATGTGGGACCTATGGATTTTTCATCACCCAACATCCACACTGACCTCGAAATAGCTCATAGCTCAGTGTTACAACATCCAAAAGAAGCAACTGTGACCACAACTAGAGATTGACCGGGTACAGCACAAGTGCTACGGCTAAGGAGAGCTAGGACGACAGATCAGTGGGAGATATCATCCCCACACAATGAGAATGGGGACCAAGCCCCAATAACAACTGGTATGCTGAATACCAGCGCAGCTGACCTGAAAGATAAGATCATGGCTAAGATGGAAACCTGGACCCACACCAGGCCAACAACAAAGGTCTCAAAGTCTACTAGAAGATGCAAATGCAGCACTATGGACAATCCCTACTCGACCATTACTGAAACCAATCAGTTGACGTATACCATTGCAACAGTGATCCTTGAGATGTTTGGCTGTAAGATGATCAACAGCCACAAGGAGCAGTACCCTCTGTGGAAAAAAATGGCTAGATGCTAACATCAAGGCAGCAAGGAGGGAAGTTGGCCAGCTATCAGAGTTGCAGAAAGGTGTGATGAATGAAAGCCCTGCCTAAGAAGTACAACAGGCTGTCCATACCTGAGGCCTTAGAGACTGCAAAGCAAAGACTCACAGTCTTGGCTAACCGACTGAAGAAGTATACCAGAGAGATAGAAGCCGGGAGAATAAACCTGATCTTCTCCGCTGACCCATCTAAGGTATAATCTCAGTGGCAGGGGAACAATATGAGAACAGCACCCCCACCAAGGCTGGAGACGGAGCAACACCGGAAGATCATATGGGAGAAGGATGCGTCACAGAACACCAATGCTCAGTGGATAGTGGATCTAAGAGCAGACCACAGCAACCTCCTTGAACAGGCCCCAGTGACCATCACAGTCACCCAAGAAAGAGTTTTGCATGTGAAGAACTGGACAGCAGTTCCTGACATGATTCACACCTACTGACCAAAGAAGCTAACTGCACTCCATGAGTGCCTGGCAACACAAATGAACCAGCTGCTAAAAGCTAAGAGACACCCAGAATGGCTGACTTAAGTCCCGGTCCCCAAGGTTCCCCACAAGGGACCAGTCCCATCCAACTATCGGCCAACAACCTGCCTCAGTATAATATGGAAACTCCTGTCGGGCATCATAGCAGCTAATATGAGCATGGCACAATACATTGATGGGGCCCAGAAAAGAATTGGCAGAGATACCAGGGGACCAAAACACCAACTACTGGTAGATGGAACAGTCATTCCAGACTGTAAGACTTGATTGACTAAAATGTATCCCGCCTGGATTAATTACAAAAAAGCCTATGACTCAATGCCACACACATGGATCCTGGAATGCCTAGAACTGTATAAGATCAACAGGACCCTAAGAGCCTTCATCAAGAACTCAATGGGAACATGGAGAACAACACTAGAGGCCAACCTCAAGTCAACTGCACAAGTCAACATCAAGTGCAGGATTTACCAAGGAGATGCTCTGTCCCTACTGCTGTTCTGCATAGGCCTGAAACCCCTCAGCCAGATCATCAACAAGACTGACTACGGATACGACTACGGAATGGAGCAAACATCAGCCACCTCCTGTACATAGATGACATCAAGCTGTATTCCAGGAGTGAATGAGATATTGATTCACTGATCCATACCACCAGGATCTACAGCAATGATATTGGAATGTCATTTGGACTGGAGAAGTGTAGTCGGATGGTAACTAAGAGAGGAAAAGTAGTCAGAACTGAGGGGATTGCACTACCAGAAGGCAACATTGCAGACATTGGGGATAGTTACAAGTACCTTGGAATCCCACAGGCAACCTCCAAGTACCTGCAGAGAGTAAGGCAAGTCCTGAAGAGTCAGCTGAATGGGAAGAACAAGATCTGGGCAATCAACACCTACACCATACCAGTTGTCAGATACCCTGCTGGGATAATAAGCTGGCCAAAGAAGGAAATAGATGCCACTGATGTCAAGACAAGAAAGCTCTTTACCATGTATGGAAGGTTTCACTCCAAATCCAGCACCCCGAGACTGTACACTAAGCAGAAGAAAGGAGGAGAACTTCCTCCTTCCTTCCGAAAACTAGTGAGAACTAGTAAGTGTCTGGACCACTATCCTAGCAGAAACAACAAAGAAGATGGCAACAAAGGATCATGTGCTTAGAGAATACCTCTGGCAGCAGAAACCTGAGAAAGAACAGGAACCATCATGGAAGGACAGGCCTCTGCACGGCATGTACAACTGAGAGATAGAAGAAGAGGCTGATATCAAAAAATCCTACCAATGACTGGACAAATCTGGGCTGAATGATAGCACAGAGACATTAATCGTGGCAGCACAGGAACAAGCTCTAAGCACAAGATCAGTAGAGGCCAGGCAAGACCCCAGGTGCAGGTTGTGCAGAGATGCCCCTGAGACAATCCAGCAAAAAACAGCAGGGCATACATGGAACACCATAACCAAGTGGCTGGCATAGTATATAGGAACATTTGTGCCAAGTATGACCTGGAAGTCCTGAGGTCAAAATGGGACCAAAAGTAATATCTTTTAGCTGAATGGTGATATATATATATATATATATATATATATATATATATATATATATATATATATATATATATATATATATATATATAAAATATAATTTTTTTTTTTCTTCCTTAAAAGGTATAAACAAACACTTCTGAGTCAAAGCTACATGTCCCAAATGTCACACGGGCATTTTTATTAACATTCAGCTGTAGATGTACGTGAGAAATTGGTCAAAAATCAACTATTGGCATATTTAAATAATAATGCTTCTCATATAAATTAATGCTTTGTTCCTCTATAAAAAACACACACAGCTGTGCTATTAAAATGTAAACAGAAAAGATACCGAGCAAAAACAGCAAAAGGCTGACTAATTCTCCTGTGTGTACTCCTGTACGTCTAGTATTCTGTGACAGACTGAATGAACGAAATGCCATTTGCAGGGTTTTAGCCAGCTCAGTATCACAGCAACCTGCTCAATGTGGTGTCTGCAAGCACACAAAAAGGACCCACTTCCGCTATTAAGGTCATGTGACTTACGGTACAAACCAACTTCTGCTATGGACTTGCGGTATGGTGGAGCCCTCTTGCCAACAGCCAGGGACTGTTGGTGGTCGGGCGATGCCAAAGGACAGATGAAGGCTGTATGTACACGAAACATGGCGACAGTGGAGGTTTCCACAAGTCATCGACGTCACCGGAAGAAGTCGCTAAATTTGTCACTAGCCACTTTTTGGAAAAAATGTCGCCAGCGGAGTCTGAAAAGCTGCTAAATCTAGGGACAAAATTGCTAAGTTGATAAGGGGCTCGACCCACGGGGAGCGACAAACGACAGCGACAAATGGCCAGCATCGCCACTGGGGTGAAACTGAACACAGGACGCAATAGCGACCGCAGCATTGCGAATCTAAAATGA
Source organism: Amphilophus citrinellus (assembly GCA_013435755.1). Classification (NCBI taxonomy): domain Eukaryota; kingdom Metazoa; phylum Chordata; class Actinopteri; order Cichliformes; family Cichlidae; genus Amphilophus; species Amphilophus citrinellus. The sequence continues at coordinate 8,220,969 of CM024197.1, read as the reverse complement.
TGCTTTCCTCTATGTTGAAAGTGGTTGCAGACTGCAGCGTGTTGCATACTCTCCACTCATTGGTCAGTCAGTGTCATGCGACAGTGATAAAAGCCTGCCCGTATGTGCACGTCTACATGGACGAGCTCAAAATTTCACATTCACGAATTTCACCGGTCGCTTGGCTGGAGAAGGGAAAGCGATTGTCACCTCATCGCACAAACTGGGAGAAGAGAAAGGTGAACTAGTGGATCTACAAGTATGATTGTAACACTGCATAGACTATATGGATATAAAGGATATTGTCTCAGCTTATATCGCGTATGAAAATATAAAGATATTTTTTAAAAACTCGATATATCGCCCAGCCCTAGATACACCCCTAAGAGTGGTTGAGAACAACAGAGCTAAGATCCTGTGTGACTCCCAGATACAAACAAACAAACTTGTGATGGCTAACCAACTGGACATCGTAGTGGTGGACAAACGAAGGAAGAAGGTCGTAGTGATAGATGTTGTTATATTAAGTGATGGCAACATCAAGAAGAACAGCAGATTCCTGGAACGACATCCGAGATCTCCGTCCAGAAGAGTGCAGTCCTGGGAACAGCTAAGATACTGCACAGGACCCTCAAGCTCCCAGGCATGATTTTTTTTTTTTTTTTATTTATTTTAAATCTTAAAAAAAAAAAAAAACTTCTCAGAAACTTTCCACATACCACTAGAGGGAGTCCATGTACCATCAGTGGTACACAGTTTGAGAACGACTGTTTTAGAACTTGTACTTCCAGTGATTCATGCCACTTAAAGATTCTACTGCCAGGAGGCTGAGGGGTAGCACTGGTGGCCTTATTTTGTCTTTTCACTGCTGAATGAAGTGATTTCTGTCAGTCTTCCATAATGAATCTCTCTTTTTTTTTCCCCTCCTCCTTTCAGGCTCTAGACTATAGTGATGATGAGAAAGAGCAGGAAGCAAAGAGGAAACTGAAGAATGCCAAAAAGAAGAGGGACACTAGCAACACAGGTACTCCCAGAAAATATACATCTTAGCTTCTTGTGTATGATGTAGCAAGGATAATATCAGCTGAAATAAGGCTTGTTCAGAGGCATGTGTTTGGGCAGAGTAAGTTTTTCAGATTAAAGTGTTCCCAGTAGAAGATGGCACATCTTTAAACACTGTTTTTGTTTGTTTTTTTAACCCCTGCAGACAATTCTAGCCAGAAAGCACATCAACAGAAGTATGATGTGAGGGGTTTCCCACCAAGACATGAAAGGCCTTCTTTCCAGCACCAGCACTCAAGACAATTCAGACACACACAGCCACCACCGGGACACACAAATATCCCGCCTGTGTTTCTCCCTCCTCCCTGTCCGTACCCTCCACCTCCTCCCCAATTTCCTCCCTCTAACTTCCATTTCTACCCCCCTCCTCCACCATCTTTCTTCAATCCCTCTTTCTCCTCTCCTTTCTGGCCACCAAACACTCCCGCCTTCTCTGACTTCCCCCCTCCCCCTCCACCTCCTCCTCCTCCTCCACCTCCACCTCAGTGACAAATTGTACACACACACACACACACACACACACACATCTACAGAATATGTGACACATGGACACATCTTCATGTAATGTACCTGTCAGTGTTTTCCTGCGCTGCACAAATTGTCACATGATAAAATAAAACATTTAGTTATTGCAGCTGATTCAGCTGTGTATTTGTGTACTGTGTGCCACTTTTCTTTATTTCAGGTATATGTTACATAACCACATGTATTATGTTCATCATTAAGACACCCTGAAAGATTATGAAAGGTCATGTTATGTCAAATGACATTTGGATGCCAAGCAGAGATGCTAAGGTTCTATTATCATTATTTGAGGACCAAGCAGCAGGCCATAGGGATTCTAGGTTTTTAAAAATTATCCACTTTTTTTCTTCTCCAGTGTGAGTCTGTGGCATCCCCTAGAACTGTCTTAAGTCATGGCACACTTCTTCAGGACAGTCTCATCATTTTCACCAAGTTATGTGCCACTGCTCTGAGCACTCTAATGCCACTACTGGGGCAAAGATGGACTTAGTTGTAACCTGTGTGGCCAATTTTGGAAATTGAAGTACTGTTGGAATCCTTAGATCTACCAGAGTTCAATCATGTCATTTTCCACCATATTGGATTTTGTGGAGATCCTTCTAAAGTTTCCTCAGGTCACAAAATTTGTCCAATAATCACCAAAATTAACTCAGATCGTCTTCAGACCAAGTTTGCACTCACTACAGCAGGATTTTGGCCCACTCCTCCATACAGATCTTCTCCAGATCTTTCAGGTTTCTGGGCTGTCACTGGGTAACATTGAGTTTCAGCTCCCTCCAAAGATCTTCTATTGGGTTCAGGTCTGGAGACTGGCTAGGCCACTCCAGGACCTTGAAATGCTTCTTACTTAGTTGCCCTGGCTGTGTGTTTGGGGGTCACTGTCATGCTGGAAGACCCAGCCATGACCCATCTTCAATGCTCTTACTGAGGGAAGGAGGTTGTTGGCCAGAATCTCGCGATGCATGACTCCATCCATCCCCCCCTTCAATATGGTGCAGTCGTCCTGTCCTCTTTGCAGAAAAGCACCCCAAAGTCTGATGTTTCCACCTCCATGCTTCACGGTTGGGACGGTGTTCTTGGGGTTGTACTCATCCTCCTTCTTCCTCCAAACACAGCGAGTGGAGTTGATACCAAAAATCTCTATTTTGGTCTCATCTGACCACATGACCTTCTCCCATGCCTCCTCTGGATCATCCAGATGGTCATTGGTGAACTTCAATTTGGCCTGGATATTTGCTGGCTTGAGTAGGGGGACCTTGCGTGCCCTGCAGGATTTTAATCCATGACAGCATAGTGTGTTACTAACAGTCATCTTTGAGACTGTGGTTCCAGCTCTCTGCAGGTCATTGACCAGGTCCCCCCATGTAGTTTTGGGCTGATTCCTGACCTCTCTCAGGATCAACCTTACCCCATGAAGTGAGATCTTTCATGGAGCCCCAGACTGAGGTAGACTGACAGTCATCTTGTGTTTCTTCCGTTTTCTAATAATTGCATCAACAGTTGTTGCCTTCTCACCAAGGTGTTTGCCTATAGTCCTGTAGCCCATCCCAGCCTTGTGCAGGTCTACAGCTTTGTCTCTGGTGTCCTTAGACAGCTCTTTGGTCTTGGGCATGATGGAGAGGTTGGAGTGTGATTGATTGTGTGGACAGGTGCTGTAACGAGTTCATATTTATTTGGTATTTATTTGATAGAATCTGAGACCCAGAGCAGACAGCCTACGGTATGCTAACGCAACACGTTCAGCTACATGACGCACTACGAACTGAGTATGTGTCTGGTATGTTAACGTAACATTAACAGTTATTCAGATAACCATAACATAAAGAACATGCTAACAAGTTCACCAAATCATCAATCCATTGAATTCTTCATCCTCGGTGTCACTTTTAAACAACTCCGCACACTCCGTAGGTAGACGAAGCGCCGCTTCCTCCTCTGTGTCGCTTTCGTCAGACTCGTCATCAGCTGCAGTTCCAATTATTCTGACCTTTCTGAATCCCGACAGGATGATTTTGGTTGTCGCTTATTGCACACTTTCTGTAAATCCTATAAACTTCATTTGACTTCTCAGATATCACTGTGTTCATCTGCTATATGATATATTTAACTGAAACTGCTGATCCGAACAATGATTTATAAAGGAAAATCACAATTATCAGGGGTGCCTAAACTTTTGCATACCACTGTATATTTCACACTGTCACCAAGTTCTTGCTCCTTGAAAAGCACTTAAAGCACCTTGAGGTGACATTTGTTGTGAATTGGTGCTATATAAATAAAACTGAATTGAACTGAATATGAATATCTTAAACTCGGGACGGGCACAGAACCATATACGATAATGTCATTGAACTTGCAACACAAAAATGGAAAAGTCTGAAAAAAGTCAGACAATCCTGTAACCCTCTAGGGTTGAAATTTCGCTGTAAAGGGTTAAATAACTTCCTGTATTTGTAAATGTCTGCCTGTGGTAGCACTTCTATTTTTAGTTCCATGTCTCAGTAATAATTAAGACTTCACTTTCCAACAATGCATATTTATGACTGAAGAATCATCAACATAATGCCATTGAAACAATTTGTTATTTCTGTATTAGGATCCAACAACATTTCCCACCCTGACACTCAGCAGACCAATTATATTTATTTATTGCTACTGCTTATCGTCTTGGGATGTTCCCACCTTCTCTTCTCACTCCCCAGAATACTTTTACCTTTACACGTGTTGCTCTGCCTTCATCGTTCCAAAACACCCGCCCACACTTCACCATTGCTCCTCTGAATCAGCGGTCTGGTGTAACAGGACACTGAAGCTGTGACTTGTGACCCAGTAACGCCTGCCATCCTGTAGAAGAGGGATATCCCATCATGCTGCCAGAGTGACTGGCTACAAAGAAATTTTCCAAATGGTTAAATAACATTTTACACTATCCAGACATGAAAATGCAGTACCCTAGATGTCTTACTTACTCTAATTGATAAAATAAGGCATATGTCTCAGTTTTATCCTGCTAGTTCTGTCTACCACCGTAAAACATTAGGTATGCATTTCTGACAGTTCAGTGAGATAATAAAAATTCCTCATGCTGTTTCAGTGTGTCAGGGGTAAGGGTTCCTGTGTGTGTGTGTGTGTGTGTGTGTGTGTGTGTGTGTGTGTGTGTGTGTGTGTGTGTGTGTGTGTGTGTGAGAGAGAGAGTTAAATGCTGAAGAGGGAGGGAGTAAGAATGAGAGGGTGCAATATCATAACATTTCAAACTGTGCTGCCTTCAAGCGGAGGTGTTCACCCTACAACTACTCACAGCTTAACTGCCTTTAAGGTTTTAATGTTTTGGACTTATTTTCCCACCTTGTCTTTGGCCCTGAGTCTATCATCCTTTAGTTCAAACAGTAATCTCTGAAGTCTTTAAGGAACTGTGACTCGGGCTTCCAGAGTGCTCAGGAGATGCAGAAGACGGGCAGGAAGAAGCAAGCTCCAAGGACCAGCATGAACCTCACAAAATCAGCTCATCAGTGAGTAACAGCCAACAGTATCAAGTCTGGAACAGATTTGTTTCTCCTGCATGTTCAAATAAACAACTATTCATTAATACTGTTTTTAATACAGCTCATCTTGGGGCAGTTTCCATAGTAAACTCCAAAAAAATGACAGAACCAAAGTAACTGTCCTCTGAGCAGGAAATGAGAAGGGAAAAACTGACCTTTTACCAGGATGAAACTTCCAACAGAACCAAACTTTTAACAATTTATTCTTCATTAAGAGGAAGGGCGTACTTCTACATCTGGCAAAATCTCTTACATTGTGGAGACTCTTTAGCAGCCAATAAATGCTGAGATCTTTAATGTGCTGGTAAAAATGTTTTTTTCACTTGGTATTTAACATTCAGAAATTGCAAATGAACTCATCCTATTCACCGTGTGACCCAGTATGACTTGCATGCAGTTCTTTATTCCTGCTACATATTTAAGTCATACTTATATTTTTGTAAATTATTTTAGGAAAGTCATAAACTACAAGCTGGACTGATGGACATGAAAGACCCAGGTGTACCAGTAATTACCTGCGACACCTGAAAGTCAAAGAGAGACAGTATGTTTTACAGTGAGTGTTATCGTATGCTCTCACTAGCACTGCTTTGCAGCTTCTTCTTCTTTTTTTTAACTCTCAGTTGTGGTACAACTATAAAATTCTCAGTCTTCCAATATAACAAGACACAAACTTTTTCATAGTTTCAATATACAGAATCTGCTTGTTGGTGAAATAGGTTTTATAGAGCCTGGAGGTGTGTACTGGCTTATGTGCTGCTGAAAAAAAAATGATGGTCCCACTGAGTTCAAGCCAGATGGGCTGGTGTGTTAGAGATTGTGGTTGAGATGCTGGTTAGGAGTTGCCTTGTATTCTGAATTAATTCTCTCAGTGTCACCAGCAAAATCTCCTAACAGCACAGCTTTTCCTTCATACTTCATGATGTGAACTAAGTTTTTTTGTTTTGACTTGAAGTATGAGTCAAAAATTTCAGAATGAACTGTCTTAATTGTTTTTCTTGGTCTACCTCAGTAGTGGTTTTATTGCAGCACTTTTAAGCATGAAGGCAAACAGTTAATGGTAAATGAACTAGTTCTTATAGTGCTTCTCTACTCTGTCTGAGCACTCAAAGTGCTTATACTACATGTCTGCATTTATCCATTCACACCAGCACTTCCTTCACACTCCAACGGTTGCACAACTTGGGGTTCAGTATCCTGCCCGAGGATACTTTGGCACGCAGACTGGAGCAGCCAGGAACTGAACCATCAACCTTCCAATTAGAAGGTGACCTGCTCTACGTCCCGAGCAACAGCCACACCACGGTTTATATGGTCATATGGATTATTGTGGTAGTTGACTAATGCTATTTGTTGTATCACAGTGCTGATCTAAATGAAGGCACTCCTAACATACTGAGATTCTTTGTTTTGCTTTGAGCATAGGAAGAACCAAACTATAACTATTTATCCTTTTATTAGATCATAAACAAGATGTTCTGTTCAATAACAACAGCTTATAAAAGAAATGAATTAATTAACAAGTGCTTCTCGCACGTTGTCTTTCCTAAGCAACGGAGCAACGGGAACCTTGTAATGTTTAGTGAGTGCTTTCTTACAGCCCTCCAACTTCTCCAGGCTTGGAGCAGCAGCAAGAAAAAGGCTCAAACCAGCCAGAACTCAAAATAATCTCCAGGAGACGAAAGGCTAAAAATTAGTGAAGGAATTTAAAAATATGTGTGTGTTGCTGCTTAAGCCTTTAGGTTTCTGCGTGTTCGTTTATCGAACAGGAATGACACAAACAACGGAATAAGGAGTCCAATTATTAAATTTAATAAAACCATTTCAAACAGATTAATCTGGATCAGGACTGCATGCCATGAGTATGACATGAAGTGCTGCCCATTCTAGTTCAGCTTACAGTTTCATATAGTCACAGCTTATCAATCTTGGTTACATCATATACAAAACAAGAAACGTGCAAGACAGAGAGAAAGGATTCCACAGCTGCTTCTCCCTCCAAGGGTTCCTTTATCATGTTTAGTCTCGTTGACCACTCCACTCAGGAGTCCTTCCTTCTGTTATTGATACAATGGTGACATAGCAGGAACATTCTGACCTAAAACATTATGTGCTTGTGTATTTTAATCAGTTATGTTATTTTCAGTTTAAGACAAATTTCTCAGGGAAATAAGTGTACATAAGGTAAGAGGACACACATACCATGAACGTCATGAAACTCATTTCCTTCACTAGCCAGAACACAAAGCAATCTCCAAACGGGAGATGCCACCTGTCCTGCCAGGGAGAAAGAAACACACCAAACTCACAGTCAGCTACATCAATAAAACCCAATCCTCCAGAACCTCGGAGCACATGTGTGGACAGTCCACAGACAGGTCACTCCCCACCACTAGAGTAACAAAGCATCTGCACGAGCAACACTGTTGTACAAACTGGTCTCGACACAACTCTCTTCTCTCTCCACCTCCTATTCCGCCTCCTTATATCCTGTGTCCTTAATTAGGAGGAGACGCCTCTAGGAGACGAACAGGAGTGGCCCTCCAATCTCATTGTACATCCTGTGTAATGACAATAAAGACATTCTATTCTATTCTATTCTATTCTAGAGAGTGAGTGAGATAGAGAGAGAGAGAGAGACCGCAGAGCAATCCCACCCACACAACAACAATACAGCATGCAGCTCTAACACCTACAGTGGGGCAAAAGTATTTAATCAGCCACTGATGGTGCAAGTTCTCCTACATAGAAAGATGAGAGATATCTGTAATTCCCATCATAGGTACACTTCAACTGTGAGAGGCAAAATGAGAAAAAAAATGCAGGAAATCACAGTGTAGGACTTTTAAAGAATTTATTTGTAAATCATGGTGGAAAATAAGTAATCGGTCAATAACAAATAAGCAAGATTTCTGGCTCTCACAGACCTGTAACTTCTTCTTTAAGAAGCTCTTCTGTCCTTCACTCGTTACCTGTATTAATGGCACCTGTTTGACCTCATCACCTGTATAAAAAACACCTGTCCACAGCCTCCAACAGTCAGACCCCAAACTCAACCATGGCCAAGACCAACGAGCTGTCGAAGGACACCAGGATGAACATTGTGGACCTGCACCAGGCTGGAAAGAGTCACTCTACAATAGGCAGGCAGGTTGGTGTGAATAAATCATTTGTGGGAGCAATTGTAAGGAAATGGAAGACATACAAAACCACTGATAATCTCCCTCAATCTGGGGCCCCAGGCAAGATCTCATCCTGTGGGGTAAAAATGATCATGAGAACGGTGAGCAGAAATCCCAGAACTACACGGAGGGACCTGATGAATGACCTGCAGAGAGCTGGGACCAAAGTAACAAAGGCTCCCATCAGTAACACTACGCCGAGAGGGACTCACATCCTGCAGTGCCAGGCGTGTCCCCCCTGCTGAGGCCAGTACATGTCCAGGCCCATCTGATGTTTGCCAGAGAGCATATGGATGATCCAGAAGAGGATGGGAGAAGATCATGTGGTCAGATGAAACCAAAATAGAACTTTTTGGTAAAAACTCAACTCGTTGTGTTTGGAGGAAGAAGAATGCTGAGTTGCATCCTAAGAACACCATATCTACTGTGAAGCATGGGGGTGGGAACATCATGCTTTGGGATGACTGATCCGTGTTAAGGGAAGAATGAACGGGAGACTTTAAGCCAAAACCTCCTTCCATCAGTGAGAGCATTGAAGATGGGACATGGCTGGGTCTTCCAGCATGACAATAATCCCAAACACACCGCTCGGGCAATGAAGGAGTGGCTCCGTAAGAAGCATTTCAAGGTCCTGGAGTAGCCTATCAGTCACCATGACCTCAGCCCCACAGAAAATTTGTGGAGGGAGCTGAAAGTCTGTGTTGCTCAGTGACAGCCCCAAAACATCACTGCTCTAGAGGAGCTCTGCATGGAGGAATGGGCCAAAATACCAGGTACAGTGTGTGCAAACCTGATGAAGACTCACAGGAAACCTTTGACCGCTGTCATTGCCAACAAAGGTTATGTTACAAAGTATTGAGTTGAACTTTTGTTATTGACCGATAAGTTATTTTCCACCATGATTTACAAATAAATTCTTTAAAAATCCTACACTGTGATTTCCAGGATTTTTTTTCTCATTTTGCCTCTCATAGTTGAAGTGTACCTATGATGGGAATTACAGACATCTCTCATCTTTCTGTGTAGGAGAACTTGTACAATCAGTGGCTGATTAAATACTTTTTTACCCCACTGTACAAAGGGTACAAAGGGCACATGAACACACCTGGAATGTTAGAAGAACAATTTTGTTAACATCATGTGCTTCAGGCTGTTCCAACATAGACTTTCTTGTTGAGTTTTTGTGGGGACATGCCCTGAGATGGGTGCAGGGTGTCCTCAAAACAAATCTAACCTTTCCTATGCAGATTTTGTGTCAAAATTTAGAAGCATGTTTGACGAGGGCTCCAACCCCAATACGCCGGCTCAGGCTTTTCTTTTCTTTTCTTTTCTTTTTTAAATAAGACTGTCATGTCTGGCTGTTGTCGCAAACAGAATCATGATCCAAAAGCATTATTGTACCAAACATATTTGATTTTACAAGAAGAGCTCTATAAGTTCCCTATAGGCTGTTCTCCTTAATGTTTGTTGTTTCTTTTATTTATTCATTTATTTTGATTGTCCACAAAATATGGCTGTCAGGTCTGTCAAACTGAAAGGAAAGAGCGAGAAGAATAGAGACAGAAAGAAAGAAAGGGGGGGGGGGGATAAGGGGACAGACCTAGGTATACATATACACACCTGTTCACATATAAACATACACACATACATACAGGTGCTGGTCATAAAATTAGAATATCATGAAAAAGTTGATTTATTTCAAAAATGAAACTTGTATATTATATTCATTCATTACACACAGACTGATATATTTCAAATGTTTATTTCTTTTAATTTTGATGATTATAACTGACAACTAATGAAAACCCCAAATTCAGTATCTCAGAAAATTAGAATATTGTGAAAAGGTTCAATATTGAAGACAAATGGTGCCACACTCTAATCAGCTAATTAACTCCAAACACCTGCAAAGACCTTTAAATGGTCTCTCAGTCTAGTTCTGTAGGCTACACAATCATGGGGAAGACTGCTGACTTTACAGTTGTCCAAAAGATGACCTTTGACACCTTGCACAAGGAGGGCGAGACACAAAGGTCATTGCTAAAGAGGCTGCTGTTCACAGAGCTCTGTGTCCAAGCACATTAATAGAGAGGTGAAGGGAAGGAAAAGATGTGGTAGAAAAAAGTGTACAACAACAGGGATAACTGCACCCTGGAGAGGATTGTGAAACAAAACCCACTCAAAAATGTGGGGGAGATTCACAAAGAGTGGACTGCAGCTGGAGTCAGAGCTTCAAGAACCACCACGCACAGACGTATGCAGACATGGGTTTCAGCTGTCGCAGTCCTCGTGTCGAGCCACTCTTGAACAAGAGACGGCATCAGAAGCATCTCCCTGGACTAAAGACAAAAAGGACTGGACTGCTGCTGAGTGCTCCAAAGTTATGTTCTCTGATCAAAGTCAATGTTGCATTTCCTTTGGAAATCAAGGTCCCAGAGTCTGGAGGAAGAGAGGAGAGGCACAGAATCCACGCTGGCTGAGGTCCAGTGTAAAGTTTCCACAGTCAGTGATGGTTTGGGGTGCCATGTCATCTGCTGCTGTTGGGCCACTGTGTTTTCTGAGGTCAAAGGTCAACGTGGCCGTCTACCAGGAAGTTTTAGAGCACTTCATGCTTCCTGCTGCTGACCAACTTTATAGAGATGCAGATTTCATTTTCCAACAGGACTTGGCACCTGCACACAGTGCCAAAGCTACCAGTACCTGCTTTAAGGACCATGGTATCCCTGTTCTTAATTGGCCAGTAACCTCACCTGACCTTTAACCCCATAGAAAATCTATGAGCTATTGTGAAGAGGAAGATGTGATACACCAGACCCAACAATTCAGAAGAGCTGAAGGCCACTATCAGAGCAACCTGTGCTCTCATAACACCTGAGCAGTGCCACAGACTGATCGACTCCATGCCACGCTGCATTACTGCAGTAATCCAGGCAAAAGGAGCCCAACTAAGTACTGAGTGCAGTACATGCTCATATTTTTCATGTTCATACTTTTCATGTTCATACTTTTCAGTTGGCCAACATTTCTATAAATCCTTTTTTTGTATTGGTCTTAATATTCTAATTTTCTGAGATACTGAATTTGGAGTTTTCATTAGTTGTCACTTATAATAATCAAAATTAAAAGAAACATTTGAAATATATCAGTCTGTGTGTAATGAATGAATATAATATACAAGTTTCATTTTTGAATGGAATTACTGAAATAAATCAACTTTTTCATGATATTCTAATTCTATGACCAGCACCTGTATTACATATAGGCAGCACTGTGGTGTGGGGGTTAGCACTGCTGCCTCACATCTAGAAAGTCTGGGTTCAAATCTGCCTTGCTGTTTCTGTGTGGAGTTCTCCCTTTGTTTGTGTGGCTTTCCCAACACATACAGTTACTGGGGTTAGGTTAATTGGTGATTCTAAGTTGTCTATAGGTGTGAATGGTTATCTGTCTCTCTATGTTAGCCCTGGCAACCTGTACAGGGTGTACCCTGTCTCTTGCCCTATGACAACTGTGACCCTGAACAAGATAAGCAGATGAGAATGGATGGATATTATATATATATATATATATATATATATATATATATATATATATATATATATATATGCATGCACAATCCTGCTCTTATGTTTTAATGTATGTGTGTGTCTCTCTCATAAAACATACTCAATAAGGATGAGAAGCTGCAACAACGCCCCCAGGATCTAGCAGTAAACAGGGAAAGGCCCAGGGGACCTGGGCCATCCACTTCCCACCTGGAGGTCAGGAGACCCGCAGCCACACATCTCGATGATAACCGGGCACACACCTCAGAGGAGGAATGAGGGGGACCCTAGACCAAGCTCCCATGGCCAAAGGTTTATACCCCCAGAGAGCCAGAGGCAATGAGCAGCCCAGCCCCCGATAGGCTGGACCCCCAGCACAAGCCGAGAATGCGTCCCTGAGGCCCCATGTGCCCAAGAACAACCCAAACCCCAACAGAACCCCCACCCCCTTGTTACTGTGACGTGTTGTGAGCCATAATGTCTATGATGTAATTTAAAAGAACGGATGGGACATCGTGCAACCCAGTGAGCAGAGCCCCCCCAGAGGCCACAAGACCCTATGTTTGTGTGTGTGTGATGTGTTGTTTGATTGTGTGGGAGGAGGGGAAGGGCCAGGATAATATATGAGGGGGAGGTTGAAGGAGCCAACCAGACATGCCAACGTGGGCCAACCCATCCCACATGGTGGTGCGCCCGACAGTGGCTCAGGCTTTTCACTCTTCGGCAAGGTAAGCAGAGTGTGCACTGATTTTTGGATTCTGGTTGAAGAAGCAGGATGGGATGAAAAGGCCCTGCAGGATGTTTTTGCATGGACTGTGTGACAATATAAGGAAAGAATTGGCAGCTAAAGATCTCCCTGACTCACTTGATTCCTTGATCTGTATGTGTATCAGGATGGATGACCATATTTGGGAGCACCAGTGGCCAAAGGACTACAGCTCCCAGAGTTCATCGAGCGGTTCACATTTCTGGAGGAGTTGCCCCGGAAGATGTTGGCTGAAGTGAGTCAGGGGAGAGTGATATTCAGCCAAAGAGACTCAGCCAACCCGGCCTCTCACCTGCTGAGAGACAGAGGACTGCTGCTGGTGAGTGCTTGTATTGTCATCAGAAAGGACATTTAATTTCCTGCTCACAGCAGCCAAAAGACAGAGCCCGGCAGTAATGGTGGGAACACTGTTGGGCAAAATTTAAAATGATGCTTCTCTACCAAAATTTCTGTTTCTACTAAAATACATGCTCAGACTATCTCACACTCACTCCAGGACCTTGTTGACTGCAGAGTATAGTTTGTTGGATAGGAATTTGGTCAAGGAATTAAACATTTCTCTGGAGGAATTATCCAAACCCTTGTAACCTTGATTGTACTCGCCTCCCCAACATCACTCATAGGGCAATGCCGGTCATTCTTTCTCTCTCTGGTAACCACACTGAGCAAATCCACTTTTATTCATTTGAAGTATCTAACACACCTCTGGTTTTAGGTTGTACACAATCCCACCATTGACTGGCGTCATAACAGTGTTTTTGGTTTATTTTCTCATCAACATTGCCTCAAATCTGCCTCTCCACCTTGAAAGTCTGATTCACCCTTTGTCATCTGAACCACCTGATTTTTCATACATGCCTGCACATGCCTGCCTCACCTCAACCCAGAAACTCGGATGGAGAACAAGACCCTCCAACCTTGCATTGACTTCAGAAGTTAGAATGACATAGCAGTTAGTATCCTATACCCTTTCTGTCCTCAGCTTTTGAACTCTTACAGGGAGCCACCACCTTTTCCGAGCTGGAACTGTAAAATGTTTATCACCTGGTCCAGATAAACAAGGGGGATGAGTGGAACATGCCCTTCAATACCCACCTAGGTCATCTCAAATGCCTTGCTATGCCATTCAGTCTGTTTCTCCTACTGTTTTTCAGGCTTTACTCATTGATGTCCTTTGTGACTACTTCAACAGTTTTTTCTTTGTTTATCTTGATGACATTATCACCGCTTCCAAAACTCTTCCCAAACATGAACTCCACATCTGTAAAGTGCTCCAGCTCCTCCTAAAAAACAGACTCTATGTCAGAGGTGAGAATTGTGAGTTCCATGTAGATTCTGTTACCTTCCTAGGATTCATTTTTGAGAAAGGACAGATCAGGGCAGACCCAACAAAGATTCAAGCTGTTGTTGACTGGCCCAAGAAAGATGGTAAAATGCATCCATGTGCCTTTTTCTCTTGTTGCCTCTCCCCCTCAGAGTGCAATTATGACGGAGATTGCAAGCTGTTGGCCATCAAGCTGACCCTAGAAGAGTGGAGACACTGGCTCAAGGGGGCAGAACATCCCTTTGTAGTTTGGATGCACCACAAGAACCTTACATATATCAAGGCAGCTAAGCACTTAAACCCTCAACAAGCCAGGTGGACGTTACGCACTATTACTTACTGACTTGGATCCCCAAAGTCAAATCAGATGCTTTGTCCCATCAGTTTTCTACCTCTGATTCTTTGATCCTACCACCCACCTGCATCATCAGCTTCTTGAATTGTTCAGCGACATGTTCAGTGGGAAGAGCCAGATCCCAGCAACAGACTACCTAATCGTCTCTTCATTCTTTCCAGCGTCTCTTCCCAGGTAATACATTGGGCCCATACAGGCAAGTTCACCTGTCATCCTGGAAGATATCGCTGTTATGTAACATCTGTTTTGGTGGCCTTTGATTAAGGATTTTAGAATATGTGTCTGCTTGCTCTATCTGTTCTTCAAATAAGTCTTCCCGTTCACCTCCTGCCAGATTACTCAGACACCTTCCCACACCAAGATGCCCTTTGTCTCACATCACCCAGATGTGACTGGTTTGCCTCCCTCTTCTGGTCACACAGTAATTCTCACTATTGATTGCTTCTTCAAAGATGCTCATTTCATTACCCTGCCTAAGCTTTCTGAGACTTCTGCCTCAGAAACTGCCCAGCTGTCAGCAGACCATGTCTTCTGTCTGCATGGAATCCCACTGGACATCGTTTCAGATCAGGGTCCACCTCACAGGTCTGGAAAGAGTTCTGCATGGGTCTCGGAGGTCAGGTTAGTCTCTCCTCTCCTCCTCCTCCCCAAACCAATTTGCAAGCTGAGAGGACTAACCAGGAGTTGGAAGCAGCTCTATGATATGAAACCTCTGAAAACCAGTCCACCTGGAGCTTGCAACTTACCTGGACTGAGTATGCGGAAAACTCCATTATGTTCTTCACCACCAGCCTTTCATCTTTCGAGTCATCTCTGGGCTACTAACCATCACTGTTTGAAGGTGAGATCTCTGTCCCTTCTGGACAGCACCATCTGCACTGCTGTCTGTGGTTATGGAGAGCCACTCACACTGCCCTGCCAAGGACCAAGGAACAGAATAAGTGCCTAGCTGATAGCCATTGAACACCAGCATCAAGGTACATCACAGGTCAGAATGTCTGGTTATCCACTAAGAATGTCCCTTTACACACCCCTACCTTCATTGGTTCTTTTGAAGCTGAGGCTTTGATTAATCCTGTCTCTGTCCATCTTAACCCTTTAATACCAAACCTGTCATCAGCCACAGAAAGTATTTCAAGTGTCCCGTCATTCGCGGACTTCTGGCAACAATTACCGTAATTACCCCTACATCGGGTGTGAAGCACCCACCGGAGATGTGCCTACCTTGTCAGGAGGGCACATCTCTGGGAGGCTCCCATCTCTGTGTGACTGAACAACTTTGCGTTTCAGAAGTGGGTTCCTGCCCTTTGGTCCTGTGCACATGGAGGTGATAAGCTCACCTGATTGTAAAATTTAATTGAATTAACTGGAAATCCTTTTGCCTCAAGCCTTGTGAGTGACTTTGATGTAAATAAACCTTTTAACTTTTCTAGAGTCCCATGTCTCGACTCTAACCCGCTTCCTAGTGTATGACAAAAACAGCACAGTTTATGCTTGTCCGCCTTCTGTGGCTTGATGCTGAAGATTAGTAACATGAGCAAGACTTGAACAACATCGGCACATGAAAGGGATGATAACTAAAAGGATGTGTGTTGACTGTGAAACTGTTTTGATTGGATCCTCAGAAGAAACAATAGATTTCAGCACAGGAAAAGTGAATTTGCTTGACAGTATTATGAAATTTAAATTGTATATTATGTTTAGAATCCTGCACTCGATTGTTCAGTTGTTCTGTAATATTAAATAATCTGCAATAAATAAACTAAATAAACTACTTCCATTTTGTAAAGACATAGGTTATGTGTTGTGACCACCACTTTGTGGATGAATGATTGCTATCTATATTTCAAAGTTACTAATACGTGATAATCCAGAAGATGGAATGTAAAGGTCTCTAATGTTTTTCAGTAAGCTTTCATTACACATCCCTCTGTAAGTATATTTCAGACATGTGGGAAGCACGAGGTGTGATCCAACCTCTTCACTGGCTCCCAGTGATGACACTGTCTAGTCTTACATACCTTCTGCTTCATCACTGCCATCATTTCTATTTTTGGATGTTGCGTGTGCACTTGTGCATGTATTTTTTTTTTTTAAATACCTTTTTTACTAGGATATATGCGCATGAAATTATTCTGTCCCATGACAGTAAATGTGTAAATATAATGCTTAATTTACATATTTGTGAAATGCATGTAGCTTCCCTCTCAGTTTTTTGTAAAGATCTTAAACACGTTCCCTGCCAGTGTAGTGTTTTGAATAACTAATTAAAAAACCTTCCAGAAGATTTTTAATCTAGAAAAAAAACATATACAGTACCAGTCTAATCCAAGGTTGGTGGTTCGATTCCTGGCTGCTCTGGTCTACATGCCAAAGTATCCTTGGGCAAAATACTGAACCCCAAGTTGCTCTCTGATGCAACCTTTGGAATATGGATGTGTGTGAGTCTGTTGTTTTAGAAATCATGTTGGAGTTATTTTCAGCTAGATGCAGTGTTAAACTATTTCCACCACTTTCAAAATAACTCAGTACGCAGGCAAGAAATAGACTTTAAATTACATTAGCTTCAACAGTGTGCTGCATCACAAAGAAATGGCGTATGCTGTAAACAAGTATGCTTCCAACAGTTCTAAACAATTAAAAAGTTAACATTTTCTCACGACTGTACACAGTGTCACATATTCAACACATTCATTGTTTTAATGCATTCAAAGGCGCAGATGTCACAGACTCATTCATTTTAGAAAGAAGGTGAGCGAGTGCAAACGTGTTCTATAGTTTATGTGGATGTGTGCTGATAACTACAAATAGGAAATGGCTCGTGGTAGGCACAATTGTAAAAATCTAACTTCATGCAACATATTACACAGATCATTCCATAACTGTTGAATCAAGTCGCAACAAAAATTCATTTGAGACTAACTTGTTTAAAGTGCCATCACTTTAACTGACTGAAGTCAGCAATGTTATTTATCCCAGGTCTGAAAAGGGCTTAAGATAATGATGCTGTTGCCAACACCCCCGATAGTGTAGTCATGTATTACGTGAGAGCAGATAACACTTTTTTTTTACTCAAAACTTTAAAGACTTAGGTCCTTAGCACCTTCAAATAATTAGGCATGTTAAAGCTGGCTACTGCTGGTTTCTGTCTCATTTAAAAGTTAAAGAGCACAGTGGAGTTAGTATGGTATTTCTATTCCACAAGAGAGGAGCAGGGACCTTGTGATCCCGCTACTACAAATATCAGACAGCTTTACGACAAGCAGCCGCTTTGGCCTGTCCTGTTCAGACAGTTCTTGGATGCTGGTCACAAGACACAAAATATAGTTGCTGTTTCACTGGACACCAAGAGGGAGGGAGAGAGAGGCTACTTGAGTATGTCACTTCATGGTTTCTTGGAAGGTCACGAAGCTGACAGGCATGGAGACAATCACCTCCAATCTCTGCCCCAACCTTTTTGGCTCTAGTTATTGTGGTAATGACCCTCTAAGCTTCCCCATCTCTGACTAAATGCTGAATTTAATATTCAATGTTCACTTGGGGCAGACAGACAAACTGACACTATCCATATCAAAAAACATTTGTACCTGCTCATAGACTATATCTAAGAAATGCACACAGCTTCTAGTTCTGACATTTGAAGCCAGTGCAAAGGGTCATAAACCTGCATTCTTTCAAAAGGCCATCAGGAAGTGACTCCTCTTGCTATCTTAGGTCCCTCCATTGCTGTCATGGCTTTGGGCCCATACTTTGTGTCATTTGGGCATGCTCTAAACAGAACTGTAATAGAACCATTACAGCTGAATGGGTTGACCAAATGAACTGTTCCTGAAGTCCTGCAGTGAAAAGGCAGCTGAGATCCACACAGAGAAAAGGTCTTGATGGATTCTGGGTTGACCAAACATGGGATTTTAACACTTGAGACCACATTTCCTGTTATAAATTAAAAGCATTGTCCGTTTTAACTACAAATTAATTCTTATACATAACCATGATCATGACTACAACATTATTCTAAACCAAACATAACCTGAAGGCTATGCGTCTTACTATTAATCACGGGCGTGCTGCCCACTTAACTTATAAGCACTTTGGGAGCTCAGAGTAGAAAAGCACTCTATAAGAACTCGTCCATTCACCATTTACTTACTGCTTGTAATGACATGCAAAACTAGGAATCACTATGACTTAAATTGGCTTTCAGTATGATAACCTAAGTAAGAGTACACTCACAAAACTTTCTGAGCTATGCTTTCTAAATGAGCCCATGGCCTTGGCCACTTAGAGAAGCACTTAAAATGATCTATAAATCTTGGAGAAACACAGACAGCTTTGGAAGACAACCTGACCTTCAGATGTAAAAGAATCTGACGAGTATTTAAAGCAGATAGTCATGGTTTGGGCATTTGGTGCTCATGTGTTTTAGAAATTTGTTCTACTTGTGATAGACTCCTTAAAATAGTTGTACTAGACTGACAGCATGCCACCTGCTACTGTAAGGTCAATACAGCTGCTAAAGCGTGAAACATCCCAACCAAAGTTTGGACAACACTTTGGAAGTAAATTTATTATTAAAGACTCATCCATTTAAATCATTTAGTTATCACTGATATTTGGGGTGTGCAGATTTGCTAATTGAACTTTTTCAAATACACACACTTTCTGACAGTATAACACACAAAAGCAATCACTTTGTAAATGTCCAAACAATCAAATTGTTCAGTTTAATTCAAACAAAAGCCAAATGGACTCATCTTTAACTGCCATCAGGAATGTTAGATCTACACAATGTGTCAGGTTTGTTGGACACTGCAGACACCGTCTGACAGTTTTGTTAGAAAAATCACAGGAAGCCCAGAAACTTGACTGCTGTCTGGTTGATAGCTGTAACATTACCCTGGGCAAGCGATGAGTTCTCACACCTGACTTGATGGGGTTTGAGTCAGGTGTACATCAGTTTGTTGGAATAAGGCTGGCACAACGAGCGGGAATCTCTTCCAAAAAGTTGGGACACTTTGCAAGTGCCATAAACTCATATTTTAGTCACAGTAGAACATAGAAAACATATCAAATGTTTAAACTGAGACTTTTTACCATTTCATGAAAAATGGTTATAGATAGATAGATAGATAGATAGATAGATAGATAGATAGATAGATAGATAGATAGATAGATAGATAGATAGATAGATAGATAGATAGATAGATAGATAGATATAGTAGATAGATAGATAGATATAATAGATAGAAATAGATAGATAGATTAGATAGATAGAATAGATAGATAGATAGATAAGAATAGAGTAGATAGATAGATAGAATAAGATAGATTGATTAGATAGATAGATAGATAGATATAGATAGATAGATAGATAGATAGATAGATAGATAGATAGATAGATAGATAGATAGATAGATAGATAGATAGATAGATAGATAGATAGATAGATAGATAGATAGATAGATAGATAGATAGATAGATAGATAGATAGATAGATAGATAGATAGATAGATAGATAGATAGATAGATAGATAGATAGATAGATAGATAGATAGATCCCGCACATCTCCACACAAAAGTTGGGAGAAAGCGGCAGAGTCCCATACATAACTGGACCTACTGAACAATATAAAATATGCAGTGATTTCTGATTGTTTTTCCAACACCGTGATATTCTTTGCTAGCTACTTTTGCTTTTCTGACAGTTATGAGGCTCCCAGCAGATTTTATGATCTAATATCACACCCAGAAATTTGTTATCATGCACCTTTTCTATTCATTATCCATCTTTACTTGTACTTGATTAGTTTTGTTTTGTTGCTCAAATTTAATGAAAATTTGTTCATATCAAACTACTGTATCAATGTATTAATTTCTGTTGTGATTGCTGCTAAAATCTGCTGTAAACACTCATCTGAACAAATGAGATTTCTATCATCTGCAAATAGTTTAAATTTCAGTATGTTTGATTGAGATGCTGCATATGTAATTAACATTTTATTTGAATAATTTTGGCCCTAGCACCAACCCATGTTCACCTATTTCTACAACCTGCTGTCTGTTTAAGTACCTAATCACACAATTCAGTCCAACCCCTCTGATACCATACCTTTGTTGAATAGTGTGTTGCAATCAGTTGTTTCAAAAGTTTTTATAGGTCTATCAATAAGACTTTTTTGTCCATAGAATCTCAATGTAGTCATCTAATCTGTCTATAAAGAGTTTTTCCAGTATCTTGGAGAACTGAGGATGCAAAGAGGCACCTGCTTTTTAGAAAGGTATAACTATTTTCATCTTGTTTGGAAATGTACTGTTTGAAGAGACAAGTTGCAGATGGGTGGTTTTCGGTTTCTTCAATAACTTTTTTACTATTTTCATTTCATTATCATTCTAGTCAGTTGATGTTTTATTCTTACATTTTTTTTATTATAATATTCCTTTTTGCAAATCCTCATATTAGTTTAGTTTATAGATTTTACATTTCCTCTCTTTCGCTGTTGTTCTATCTTTTATAATTTGTCCATACAGAACATTTTTCATTTTTTATACTTTTGGTGATCCATCTACTGTTTATTTTTGACCACTACTCTATTGCCTTATAGGACAATTTTTAATCATATAATATTTTGAACATCTTTAAAATTGCATCATATGTTTACTTAATATCCTCCTCCATCCCAGAGGGGATTCTACGGTGGTAAACATGGACCTAACCCAGCTATTTTGAGATGTGTTCCTGTCATCAAATTCAAATATGAGCTAATATTTTGCTTGAAAAAGTACATTTTCACAGTTTAAACATTTCATATGTTTTTATGTTCTATTGTGAATAAAACTGATTTTATTCACAATAGAATCAATTGATATTGATATTGAGTTTTGAGATTTTCAAATCATTGCATTATGTTTTTATTTACATTTTATATAGCATCCTAACTTTTATGGACCTGGGGGTCTAAATAATACTGCGTTTCCATTAGTACCTACTCAGTGCGATTTGTAGACATTTCCATTTAAAAAGTACCAGGTACTTTTTTAGTACTCTCTCAGACAGGGTTCCAAGCGATCTGAGGCAATCTGAAAATGTGACATGGAAGAAAAGCATGCCACCGATTGGCCAGGGAGAGTCATCACTTTTTTTTTCCAAAAAAACAACAAAGCAACAAATTTAGCAGCTTTTTCCGGTGACATCAGTGACTTTTAGAGAGTTCTGGAGATATGATGGTGTTGTGCTATAAAGTGATTTGCGGTATTTGTCAAAAAAAAGACTGGTTGTATTTAAATTGCTGTAGATTAATTTGTGACCTAAAATCTGTGAAGCATGTGTCAAACATCTCTCTCATGAATGATATTACGTCATTTTCAGTGAGAAACACTCCTGTCACATGGTAGAGGCTGCGGTCACTTGGCAAAGTGACTTTCATATATTCTTTATTAATGAGGGTAAAAATTATCACTGACATTAAAAATGTCTTTTAAATGAGAGATCTGGCTGAGAGGGCTGCAGAAATTGCAATAAATCTAACATTACAGTTCAATAAAGAGCAGCCAGAAAGGACTGGATTGATTATAATGTAGATACAATAATGCAGAGTCATAAATATATTTCCAAAACAAGTAATTTCTTTATTTTACATATAAGCCCTGCATAAATCCTGTGCACCACAGTCTATTTACCGATATAACAAAGATAATACATAAAAAAAAATTGGCAATCAGTTTTTGGCACAACACCCGAAATCTGAAAACTCCGCCGTCGCTGTGTTTTTTGTACATATGGCGCTCGTACTGTGTTTCTTCGTATGCTATGGCATCACCCGGACCTCGCTCCCAAGCAACTTCTACCAACTTTTGAGGCAACTGACGAGTTTTCTTACACAAAAGTTGGCAGCAGTGCCACCAGGTGCCACCAGTCACCAGGTTATGCACAAACATACAGGCCAGCACAGATGAAAACACACCAGGAACATGTAGAATTAATGTACAAACCTTCAGAATAAAATCCTTCATCGTTTTCTGCAGTTTACTGTGTACGGTTTCCTTTTTTGGAACAATGCTTCCACTTCTTGTTGAATTTATCTCCGGTGGCTTTGGCTGCTTTCCACACCTGCTGCGCTGCACTCACAGCTTGTTCTTGTCTAATATCGTCAGTAGAGTCATTTTGTGAATCGATGATGGACTATTTTAGAGAATTCAATGAGGCCTTTGAACTGATCTGCCAGACCGGAGGCCATATCACTGAAGACCACGCAATGGTGCAGTGGAGTACAAGTGAACGAGAGTGGATGACTCGGGTACTGGCGGTCAGGCGGCAGCGCTCAAATTACAAAGTTCTGACCAACATTTTCTAACTATTTGAAAAGCGTATGCGGGTGAATTCTTAGTAGGGTTAGGGTTAGTCCTAATCATAGATGCATCTACTAAATATCTAGGATGACTTTGAAGGTCGGTGTCCTTGACCTTAATATAAAGGTCAGAGGTCAAGTTCCACAAAAACTTTGTTGTCCATAACTCCATAACGTGACCTAGGATGTTCAAATTTACACCACAGGTGCATACTGTTAAAACTAGGCTCATCAAACATCACAAAATCTTCACTGACTTTACTATAACAGCACTTTGACATGACCCTGCCCCTCCCCTCTTCTGCCTGCCACTCAGCGGTGCTCTTGTTATGGACATAATTTCTAGGTGTAGCCAAGTGGCAGAAGACTTCAACCTTGGTGGCCTCAGAATCTCATCTCTGCTTTTTGTGGATGATGTGAGCCTGTTGGTTTTATCAGGTGGTGGCCTCCAGCTCATACTGGAGTGGTACGGAGGCAAGTGGTGAAACAGCAGGTATGAGAATTAGCACCTATAAATCTGAGGCCATGGTCCTCAGCCAGAAAGGGATGAGGTCCTGCCCCGAGTGGAGGAGTTTAAGTATCTCGGGGTCTTGTTCACGAGTGAGGGGAAAGGAGAGCGGGAAACTGACAGCTGGATTGGGGCTGCAGCAGCAGTGATGGGGATGTACCACTGATCGATCGTGGTAAAGAGAGAGCTGAGTGTAAAGCAAAGCTGACAATTTATCAGTCGATCAACATCCCTACGCCCACCTACAAGCTTTGGGTAGTAACAGAAAGAATGAGATTGTGGATACAAGCAGTGGAAATGAGCTTCCTCCAAAGGGTGACTGACCTCTCCCTTAGAGATAGGGCTAAGAGTGCAGTAACTCAAGGGGGGGCCAGAGTAGAGCCGCTAATCCTCCACATCAAAATGAGCCAGTTGAGGTGGTTAATGCATATGGGCAGGATGCCTCCTGGGCACCTTTTGGATGAAGTATTCCGAGATGTGGGAGGAGGCCCCAGGGCAGACCAAGGACATGCTGGAGAAATTATATCTATTGGCTGGCCTGGGAACATCTTCCAGCTAAGCTGCTGGAGGTGGCTGGGGACAGTGAGGTCTGGGTTTCTCTGCTTAGGCTGCTGCCCCCACCACCCAGCCTTAGATAAGCAGAATTTCAGTTCAGTTCAATTCAATTTTATTTATATAGCACCAAATCACAACAGATAATCACCTCAAGGTGCTTTATATTGTACGTAAAGACCCTACGATAATTACAGAGAAAACCCTATAAGCAAGCACTTGTGGGAAATAAGGAAGAAACCTCCAGCAGAACCAGGCTCAGGGAGGGGCAGTCATCTGTTGTGACTGGTTGGGGCTGAGGGGAGAAAGAGGGTGTCTGTCTCCTGAATCCAAGCTGGGAGCTGGTTCCACAGAAGAGGGGCCTGAAAGCTGAAGGGTCTGCCTCCCATTCTACTCTTAAGTATCCTAGGAACCACAAGTAAGCCAGCAGTCTGAGAGAGAAGTGCTCTGTTGGGGTGATATGGTACTATGAGGTCTTTAAGATAGGATGGGGCCTGATTATTCAAGACCTTGTAGGTGAGGAGAAGGATTTTAAATTCTATTCTAGATTTAACAGGGAGCCAATGAAGAGAAGCCAATATGGGAGAAATCTGCTCTCTCTTTCTAGTCCCTGTCAGTACTCTAGCTGCAGCATTTTGGATCAGCTGAAGGCTTTTCAGGGAGCTTTTAGGACAGCCTGATAATAATGAATTACAATAGTCCAGCCTAGAAGTAATAAATGCATGAATTAGCTTTTCAGCATCACTCTGAGAAAGGATGTTTCTAATTTTAGAAATATTGCACAAATGCAAAAAAGTGGTCCTACATATTTGTTTAATATGTGCATTGAAGGACATATCCTGGTCAAATATGACTCCAAGATTTCTCACAGTGTTACTGGAGGCCAAAGTAATGCCATCCAGAGTAAGTATCTGGTTAGACACCATGTTTCTAAGATTTGTGGGGCCGAGTACAAGAACTTCAGTTTTATCTGAATTTAGAAGCAAAAAAATGATCTAAAAAAGTAGTTTTTATTTCTGGCAGGATGTTAATCCTCTATCTATGCAAACATTTGATACTGATGAGCTAATTAAGTCATCTGAATGTCTCAAGACAGGAACATTATCTGGGTGTAGACAAAGTATCAAGTTGAGTGGGAACATGAGGTCTAACTCCACGGCATGTGGTTCATACTGAACATGATGTATCCACAGTGGAAGTGATTTAACTCTGGAACTCAAATTCATCAAATTAATGGGAGTCACACTGAAAGCTTTACCAAAAATACAGGTTCAAACTCTGACGAGCTTTAAGTGATTTGACCTCAAAAAGAGGTGAAAAGAGGCTTAAATAGTCGAGCTTTGCTCTGTAGTGAGACACAGAGAGAGAAACTATAATGTTGTAATGCATCAGCACAAGGCTAAAGGCTACCCACACACACACAGGCTGGTTAGTCTGCCACTGTGATTAGTAGTCCCTTCTTGTTGGCTAGCTAGTGTCTTACCCTTATAGACTATATAGACTACAGTGTTCGTCAGGCAGTAAGACGTTAAAATAAACCAAAATAACTCTCTACAGTTTAATTGTGCAATGTATGTGTTATATGAGTAAGAAACAGGAGATGGGAAGAGAATGTCATCAAATGGCTGTGATGTGGTCATCTGTTTCTGCAATGAGTTTGCACTGCTGGCTCCTCTTAACCTGAATGCCACGGGTTTAACTGAGGTGTGTGTGTGTGTGTGTGTGTGTGTGTGTGTGTGTGTGTTGGTAGGTGTGGGGGGGGGGGGGGGGGGGGGGCTACTCTGAAGCTTGAGTCAAATCTTCTCTAGAGACAAGCTGCACCCTGTAGTTTAGACCTGCAGCAGGAAGCTGAGCCCAAACACACCTCCAAGCTTTAAGGAGCTTCTTAATGACCAA
The DNA here is from genome assembly GCA_013435755.1 of Amphilophus citrinellus. Classification (NCBI taxonomy): domain Eukaryota; kingdom Metazoa; phylum Chordata; class Actinopteri; order Cichliformes; family Cichlidae; genus Amphilophus; species Amphilophus citrinellus. Next base: position 8,195,391 of record CM024197.1, on the reverse strand, counting down.
ATCAATCAAGGTCAAGTGGCATTGCTCCCACTCAGCCTAAACCAGGGGTCGGCAACCTGTAATCCGGAAAGAGCCATCTGAACCCGGTTTCCACGGAAAACAAAACAGTGAGAGCCGCAAATACTAGCGGAAGCCGGTAGCAGCTACCCCGAGTGACGCATATATTGAGAAACGAAAATAAATAAATAGATAAATAAAATGATTTTGTTTTAATAGCTCAAGATCACAATAATGTTCCAATTTAAAACTACAACAAAAACCGAACTGACAAAAATAAAATGCACTTCAATTGGACACTTATAATTTACTTCCGCGAGCCGCAGATTAAGCCTGAATGAGCCGCGGGTTGCCGACCCCTGGCCTAAACAATGAAAGATAAAGTGAGCATGCAAAGAATGGAAAAATCCAGACACTGGATGATCAAAAGGAGGAGGAAGAAGTAGATCTTCGTCAGGTCTTAGAGGGGTCTGTGCTGCGGCTGCAACAACAGAATATGAGTATGCTCAAAGTAAAACTTTTATTTATTTATAATAAACTGTTCAGGTGACCTGGATAGTAGCTGGAGTATGCCCTGGTCATGCCACACATGTAAAGGAGAGCTGATACTGCTCCACCGCACCCCCACTCTGAGCAGCAATGACTTTCCTTGCAGTGAGGAAACTCCATCTGCTCTCCACGTGCCTTCACCTGTGGTCACAAATAAGATGACAGATAGAAATGAGTTTCCTCTGAAGGATGTCAGGACTCTCCCTTAGAGACAGGGTGTGGCGTCGCATTTGACTGTAAAATAAACACTTTGACCTTTGAACCTTCTGATGCTGCTATTGTTACTAAAAAAAAGGTTCTAAAATACCCCCCCCCCCCCCCCCCATCATTGTCAGCTAATGCTAAATATTTTGATGTTCACCATAACAGTAAATCTATGTAAGGAAAAAAAAGTGATGATGTTCATGCAGAGTACAGATGCAAGAAGGGCAGCAGTAATACCCCCAACAGTTACTGTATCTCACCACTACGGCTCTGAGTAACTGAATCTGCTCGCTGTCACTCTGACACTTAAACACTTAATACTAATGATTATAGTAATAACAGCAGCACTCATTAGCGAGTAATGAGGAACAACAACTAATGAGAAGAGTACACCTACAGTGTTATTAAGGCCTAATCCTAATAACAGAGGGAGCTGGATCGCCCTCCCCACCTTTCTAATTTCAGCATGTTGTACAGATGAACAAATGTAGACAGACGTGCATATAAACAGTTTAGGCCGTATTCCTCACAGCAGTGCTGGAGGCACTTTGATGCAGTCTGTGGTGAATGAAACTATTAACTCATGAATCACGCTGTAAAAGAAGCAGTCCCAAATGTTACCACGTTGATTTGCAACAGGCTTGTGAGGATTTTAGAGATAAATGAAAAGTTGGATCTGCGATTAGCTTTAAAAATAGCTCAAATGTAGGATTTCTAACACAGTGAGCAGGTTTAAGTACATCAAACTTGAAAGCCTGTGGTGCAGAGCATGTTCATAAAGACAAACTGAAGAGAGAGAAATACACACAAGACCAAAGCCGGGGTTTCTGTACAGTCTTTATATCAGTGAACATAAACGTGGGACCGCTCCTCTGCTAATAATGAAAAATGTTGCTGTGTCAAGGAACCATTAAATGGAAGTGAGGAGTAATTGATGTGTTTTCTGAGCTTAGTGCAGTACCACTGCCCTTATTAACTTCTTCATGATTTCCAGTAGCAACATCCCAGCAGCTGTGTTCTCAGTATGACCCCAACCAGCTGAGGACCACAGTGGTGTCTGTGGCTCAGGAGGTAGAGCGGGTCATCAACTAATTGGAAGGTTGGTGGTTTGATCTCTGGCTGCCTCAGACTGAACTTCAAGTTGCTCCCAGTGGGTTCATCAGAGTGTGATTGTGTGTTAGATACAAAGCCCTTGAATATGAGTATGAGTATGAATATGGGTGAATGACTCATGCTGTGCTCACGTAGAGTGGAAAAGCACTATATAAGAACCAGCCCATAGCTGTCACAGGCCTCGGCCATTGCCTGCTCATTGTTTTCCACCCCCACAATTCTGCAGGGTTTCTAGATGCATGTAAGGCCAACATACAACAGCCTGTGACAGATGATCCATCTCTTGACTCAGTTAATAATAATTTAAGCTCTAGTGTGAAAGAGTGAGGGTTGTGTGCTAGTGAAGAAGAAGAAAAGTAAGTGGAGTCCAGTTTGTGAGTGATGAATGTTTCCCTCACCTCCTCCATCATGCTAGTTGATGAGAGCTGCTTTAACAGGTGGACCTGATTCAGGACCTCACTGTGCCTTAACGCTCTGAATGACGCATTTCGGTTTATCAACAAGAATATTTCCGAGGGAAATGCTTAGTTTTTGTTGATTCTGGCAACATAGAGATTTAATACAATGCACGTGACTCACCATTGGAAATGTTTTCTTAAATAAGATCAGTGGACAGACTGCTTTTATTGTGAAAAACCCGGGCGGAAGTGTTTCCTGTTGCTGCGGATGGCGGAACGCAGGTCAATAATATCGGAGTGAAAACGATTTGGGGTTTTCCACCAAAGGATCAACGTCCTCTCGCTGTGAAAGGTATTTATGAGACGTGCTCTGGAAATCGGACCGTGACTTTTGCGCGTAGCGTGATTGTTCCACAGTAGCGAACGTTAGCTGGTGTGGTGGAGGTAAAGCCACAGTAGCTAAAATGGCTGTATAGGGAGAGCCAGCATTTCCCGGTTTGCAGCATCATGTGTCTGAATAAATACAGCGTTCAGTTCACCGCACTGTAGGCTGCCGTGTGCGGTTTATGGACTCTGCACCGGTGTGTAAGCGTTTACCGTCGAGTGTGAAGCGGGTAATGCAGCACGCTCCGCGGTGCAGGCCCTGCATCGTGAGCGGATTGCTACGCACCACGCAGCGGGGCTCGTGGAAAACACACGCAGAATCTCTCGGGGTTGTGTGAAAATCAACTCCACGACTACAAGAACGACACCTGAGGGTACGTCCTACACACGGTGCTGGCACCTGAAATCACCTTTCCTGCTGCCTTTGAGCGTGTCCGCAGGTTCGGTACCTGAGACGTAGTTTCACTTTCACTCCACGGTTAGTGTCAGTGCTGCGGGGAAGAACGAGGCGGGATCCTGTCCCAGATATTTATTTCATTTCCAGCCGCAGTCTGTATTAGTGGAACCGGCAGGACTGGCGTCAGCATGTGGATATGAATGTTACACACCTGACTTTACTGTCACCTGAGCCTATGTATCCCTCACCTTATCGTGCCTTCACTGTTGCCTTTATTTTTCGGGTTAAAACATGATGGTGAACGTCATCTTACAGGAGGCTTTCTCCCCTCAGAGAACACGTGTGTGGATGAGCTAAAACTGAAGCTTGCAGCAGGAATATGTGCAAAATTCAGAAACTCACTTTGAGGCTGTCACACCACAGAGATTATGATCCAGGGCGCGCACAGAAAGCTCATCATTCTCTTTGTAAATGCTGGCAGGTTTCTAACATACATACAGCACACCTGAGTCACGCCTTACTTTCTGCCTGTTATACTGACACTCAGAGAAGATAGAACCCAAAGATCGATCAAGACTCAGTAAAGAACTGCTGCCTCACAGCTAGGATGACATCTGCAAGGCCTGGGTTCGATTCCACCTCGGCCCAGACTGCTCTGAGTGTTGCATGTTCTCCCCGTGTCTGCGTGGGCTTCCTCCCACAGTCCAACCACATGCAGTTACTGGGGTTAGGTTAGTTGGTCACTCTAAATTGTCCACAGGTGTGAATGGTTGTCTGCCTCACTGTGTTAGTGACAGGCTGATGACCTGTACAGGTGTACCCTGCCTCTCACCCTGTGACAGCTGGGATAGGCTCCAGCCCCCCCGTGACCCTGAACAGGATGAGTGGAGGAGAATGGATGGATGGAAGAACTAATAAACAACAGTGATCATGGCATCAGCACAGTTATGAATATCCATCCTTTATACATTTATTTCTTTGGCCTTTGACGGAGTCCTTATCTAACAGAGATCCATGATGTTTACCAAACAGACCAGGTGTGGACATCTGTCCCCACGAGGCCTGATATGATACTACAATGTCAAACTGTATTCCGACATTCGGGAGAGGACTCTGATACAGTGGAGGGTGCAGGCGATGGCCAAAAAACAGGCTGTATTTTTTCAGAAAGAGTAGAGCAGTACCAATAGTAACATCAATCACAGTGCTGTTTTTACGATGTCTTATAACAAGTGTACCGTGCAGAAGTCTTCAGACACTGAAAAATGAACGGCACTTTTCTGGGTTCATAATTTGATCAGTTTTGCGCTGCCTGAAGTGCTGGATCATCAGAGACTGTTCATTACTGTAGCTGGTTTTAGGCCTGCCACTTCTTTATTCACGTGTTTCTTCACATGATTTAAAGATACAATGAACACTTTGGTCCAGTTTCCCATACAGGGATTATGTCTAATCCTGGACTAAATACTTTTTCCTATTGTGGTCTTCATTGACTTTTTCCTTTTAGTCTAGGACCATGCTTAATCCACGACTGGGAAACCGGCTGTGTGTGTTCAGATGTGCTAAGTTTTGAACTAGTAGCTCTTTGGAAATCACCTTGTTGTTTTATGCCTGTTAAACTCTTTTGTTTGGCTTTTTTTAATAGATCCATTTAAAGAAATATGATGAAATGATGTGTTTTGGGGACGGGCTGGAAGTAACAGAGTGCCTGATGATACAATTTAAAATGGATTCTCTGCTGTGTTCCTGCTACTCTGAAACGTGCTGAAGCAGTTTGCTCCACAGCATTTGAAATATGTCTGACCTGTTATTGGTAAACAACCTCCTCCTGGCTATGAATTCCTCTGGGTCATCCCTCAGCAGCCTGTACACTTGCTTTGCTTTTTTCTCGCCTCTGAACATTTGTGCACACACGAGCAGGCACACCTGTGGTTGTTGTGGTGCCACAGTGAAGTGGGTCCTCACTGAAACACTTCTGAATACAGCCAGGCACGTTCTGGACGTAGGTTAGGCTGTTCACGCTCATCGCGGTACGTGAACAATTCATATCATAATGAAAATAAAGACCAGCTTTCTGTGTGAACCGCTATGCCTCCCAGCTCTAGTTTGTCCCTTGAGGCAGGTTTTTTATACTGCAGTGATTCCTAACAAACAAAGTGACATTCCTCTGGAAATGGTCAGGTCCAAGGGCCCGACTGAGCAAAAAAGTCTGGCTAATTACTAATAGTTAAATGGCTAATGTTAACATGTGCACCAGCCAGGTTAACGTTTATAATAAGTGTTTAATATTAATGTTGATCAGGGAGTTTTATCAACCTATTGAAATTCATCAGCTGCTGTTTGCCTGTCTGCAGCTGTGCTGTGTTAAGATCAGTGTTGTAGTCAAGACCACCTATCCCGAGACCGAGACGAGACCAAGACTTTTAGGGTCCAAGACCGAGTCAAGACCAAGACCAGTGCCGCTATATGACACAATAAAATGTGAAACATGATCAAAATCACTTCTCAAATTGATCTGAAAGATCCACATTCCCATAAAATCACCTAAATATTAAACACTCAGAGCTGAAATAAATATAACCATCTTTATTTAATACTCCTGGGTGACCTCCATCATTTATCACAGAATTAAAACAATTATTCATAGTTCATCACAATAGTCTTAACTTTTCTCTGCCTTTCATAAACAATGCATAAAGTTGTGTTGTTTTAAATAGCGCACATTTTTATAAAGATTGTTGTTATTTCAAAACCACATAGCTAAATGTGGCAAAACAATCATCGACAGTAAGAACCAAAGCTACAGGTTTCTCTCTTATACAGATTAAAGCTGCAGTATGTAACTTTATAAATCAGTTTTTTACATATTTTTTAAAACTGTCACCAGGTCAGGACAGTATGAGACCGATAATCTGTGAAAAAAATCAAGCTCCTCCACCTCCTCCCTGAACTGCTCCTAATCAAAAACAACCAATCAGAGCCAGGATGAGGGTCAATCACTGTCAATCACTCCTCGTGTATGTGCTGCTCAATGTAGTTGTGTACGATACTTCAAGATTTGTATCGATACTTTTTAACAATTACAAAGAATTTTCATGAAGTTTAACTGGTTTGAGATTTTTTTTTTTTTCCTTTGGATCATTAATTAGTTAAAACCCAGGATAGAATTGGGCAAAGTTTATAGGTAAGTAGAAAATACTTTTTCAAAATAAAAGTTATTGTTCTGAAACAATAGAACATTAACAAAGCAATTTTACCCATATCTAGATTTTTTTTTTTTTTTTTTTTTTTTTTCATAAATGAAATGTACAAAGTCATCACTCAAGAACAAATGCAAACTTTTTTCCAGGTAGATTGTTCAGAAAGTATAATACAAAATTTAATAAAAATGTCCCTTCATTCATTCATTTTCTAGATTTTTTTTTTCTTAAATAAACAAGCTGTACAAATTTAAATTTAAATTAGCTTTAAATGTTTCATAGCAAATTCCTTTTTTCCCAAGTAAAATATGTTCTGCGTCACGTGACAGTATAACAAAACACTGTGGGGAGGGGAGGAGCAAAGTGCTCTGTGCTGTGACAGGAGCCACACTTAGACAGTCAGCTCGCCTCTTTGATGAAACCGCAGCACTGCATACAGGAGAGAAACTGAAGCCAAAGTATTGATCTCATTATACTGATATTGATCAATGCCAATACCAAAGTTGGTGTTGATATTATCGATAGTAGGATCGATCTGGTCACCATTAGCTCAATGTACTAATGGCGGAGAAACAGCTTATTTATCTGCTGTCACTGGTAGCCATGGTAACTTCAGGGTTCTAGCAAGAAATATTTTTCAGCCCAGCGCTAACACTAATACTAATTAGTAAGCTAATGCTAACCACTAAATGCTGCTCCCACTTGTTAATTGAGTGATGGGACCTAAGATGTAACTGGAAAGCACCTCTGAAGCCTAGGCAGTAATCACAGTCTTTGTGGACGTGTAGTTACATTTCTCGAGGTGTCAGGATAGGTTCAGAGAGGATTTTCAGTTATACACAAAGGATCAATGCAGAACTCTAAATCAGGCCTTATTAGATTGATAGAATGATAATTTTTGCATATAATCCAGAAAAGTTACATTTATATATCAAGCATTTAATGTGTCCCAGAGTGCCGTTTCCTTCCACTGTGTTTGCAGAAATCACATAAAAAACATACACAACAAAAACATAATCCAGATTCCTCAGCTGCTAAAAGCATTTCCTACATTTGAATATCAGCCACCATGTTGTGAGCATAAACTATCACGTTTTTAATGCAACAACAGGAAGTGACATCATCTTGCTGGGAACTGTAGTGATTTTATTCTTGAAGGCCTCTCTCAGCTCTACTGGTGCTGAAAACTAATGTTTGACTATGGCTTTCTGAATACAAGCAGGGCTGCAACTATCGATTATTTTAGTAATCAAGTATTCAATTGATTACTCCGTCAATTAACCAAGTAATTGGATAAGAAATAATTTTTCATTTTAACAATTCATCTGCATATTTTAACTTCCGTACTGCAGATGTTTCTCTGTGTGAAACAAACAGGGTGGATGGAGCAGCTACAAAGTTCTCTTTTGTTCATGCTGCTGATCAGGTGGTTGATGAAGGACCTCCAGCTGTTTCCCAGTAAAGGTTTTAAGGTGGTTACAGGAACAAGAGCTCCTTTCACTCCACCTGAGCTCACCATTGCTACTTTTCCACCACCGAGGTGCCGGTGCTCGTGCCAGTACTGGTGCTGGTTTCAATGAACCAGCGAAACACGCGCTTCGTGAACTGCTCCTTTACATAATGAGTGTGGGAGAACACGCTCCCCTTTCTGTGCTGCAAATACGTTTTAGGGTCCAAACCAAACTACTGCAGCATCTGTGTGCAGCACAGAGGGAAACACAGACAGCGATTAGAGCAAGACGACAAGTACGCACTTTGCGTCAACACATTTCTGTCCAGGATTTTTAATAATCGGATTGAGTTACTCTGAGAATCGTTGCAGCCCTAAAATTTGCATTAAATTTTCAGTTTGTGTATCTAAATACATGAAGGTTGGTATTTACCTTTCATGCTGGGATTTTTTATTGAACAGGAAGCCTGAAATTTTCCTTTGATCTTTTCCCTCTTCTTGCATTCATACCGGTTGTCATTTTAATTTCCGTACTACGGTGACCCACGAAATCAGGCGCACACATGACCATAGTGAGATCAAACATGCACACTGAGTGAAACTGTCCGTGCTCTGTGGTAGATTGCAAACTGCGGTGAAATGATACAGGCGTAAGCAGCGATAATAGCAGCGACCTAGCCGGGGCGGAGTCTGCGAGGTGCCTTTGAGAGGCACAGGAGCGCAATCTTTGTTGGATTTGAATCAGTACGTTTTGCATCCAATAAAAGCAAAGATCGAGACCGAGACCATCAAAAAACGGTCTCGAGACCAAGACCGATCTCGAGTACTACAGCACTAGTTAAGATATCAGTACTGCTGTACACGAGTATCTAATTCAATAGTAACTTTTACTGTCAGTTGGTATTTGAGTATCTATTTTAATGATTAAATTTATAATTATACAACATTAAAAATGAGTTGTTTTTTGTTGTTTTTAACATCAATATAAAATTTGAGATGGGTTGTCTTTAAAAAAGAAACAATTAAATTGACGTGTTATGGCCCAGATTTACTTTTAGTCATTTGCTGCATTAATCAATTTGAATCAAATTTCTCAACAAAAGTTGAGATGAATTTTCAAATTTTCTGTGTCTCACACACATCCACCATTTATTAAAAGATTGGGAAGGTTTGATTAAAAATAATTGTGTACAACAAAGTATATTAGTGTGTACACATGTACACATGTTCAGTTTAGGGCTGGGCGATATGGACCAAAAATAATATCTCGATATTTTTTAGCTGAATGGCGATATACGATATATATCTCTATTTTTTTCTTCCCAAAGGTATAAACAGAAAGGCACTTCTTAGTCAAAGCTACATGTCCCATATGTCACACAGACATTTTTATTAACATTCAGCTGTAGATGTACATGAGAAACTGCTCAAAAATCAACTACTGGGACATTTAAATAATAATGCTCCTCAAATACATTAATGCTTTTTTCCTCTATAAAAGACTCACAGCTGTGCTATTAAAATGTAAATGGAAAAGATGGAGAGCAAAAACAGCAAAAGGCTGACTTATTCTTTACAAAGCCAGTCTGGTGAAGTCTACTTCACTAGAAAGTACTTCCTCCTGTGTGTACTTCTGTATATCCAGTACTGTGACAGACTGAACAAAACTCCATCTGCAGGATTTTAGCCATCTCAGTATCACAGCAACGGGCCCACCCGCTCAATGCAGCGTCTGCAAGCACACGTAAAAGACCCACTTCCACTATTAAGGTCACATGACTTACGGTGCAAACCAACTTCTGTTGCGTTTGGCGGCGCTCTCTTACCTGCAGCCAGGGACTCTTGGGCGATGCCAAAGCGTACGAACGGATGCAGTATGAAGGCTGTATGTACACAAAACAGTGGAGGATTTCAGGTTTCCAAAACTTGCCGACCTCACCGGAAAAAGTCCTTAAAATTGTCGCTAGTCACTTTTGGGGGAAAAAGTCACCAGCGGGGTCTGAAAAGCCTCTAAACCCAGCAACAAAGTCACTAAGTTGGCAACACTGCCATGCAGTCGCTCCCTGCATTATTAACGGGTGAAGCGGAGAGAGGCGGGGCAGTGAAGCTGTGCAGAGACAAACTGGGAGAAGAGAAAGATGAACTGGTGGAGCTACAAGTATGATTGTAGCGCGACATAGACTACATCGATATAAACGATAGTCTCATCTTATACCGCGTATGAAAATATATCGATATTTTTTAAAAACTTGATGTATCGCCCAGCCCTAGCTCAGTTTATAAAACCAAACTGTTACATCTTCTTCAAAGGAGCATAGAAAGCTTTGCATCTCTGTAGTACTTCTTGTAGTCATGCAGACCATGGGAAGTACTTATATTCTGTGTGTTCATGTTAAATCTGTTTGAAGGTAAGGTAAGTGTTACTCATGGTTTCTAAATGTCAGGTGGGCTAGGTTGGGGGGGGTAAAAACTGCCAAATTGCACTATGTTAAAAATGCATAGCAGGCTAATATTTGGTGCTTTGGGTGCTTCCTCCTGAAGGAAGGAACGTCCGTCTGAGAGGAAGCTCACTGCGGACACTACAAAACTGCCAAATATGCCTTATAATTACCATAGTTATGCACCCCCCCCCTTTCTGTCAGGCCCAAAAGGTTAGAGTAGAGAAATGAGGTCTCGTTGGGCCATTTCGTTGCTATTTGCTGTTCAGGTTTTTCATTCTCATTGTTAACTGTTTTTGCATAATGTGGCTTTGCTTTTCCTTGATGAAGGAAAAGCAGGATGGGCGGACCTCAGAGCTGACCACATTTCTGTACGTTTTAAAGGAGATGCCACAAACTCAGTGAGGACTGACCAACTTGTTAAAAAGTGCCCGGAGGACAAAAGGAAGACTTCATTTAAAAATGATTTTGGAGTAAAAAATGAAATCTCGTTTATTTGTAATAGTATATTTCTGCTTTCCACCTCAGCCTCGCTGTGTGCACAGGCAGTAATTCACATCTTGCTCCTACCCTTCCTACTGCAACATTCTCCATCACCGGCGGCACCAGAGGGACCCATTTTATATTTGGACCTGTGGCCGGTCCTGCTGCAGTGACAGCTCTCCGATGGGCCCAGATTGAAGCTGAGGCACAGATTGCTCTCCAGCAGCTTGCTGCTTTAGCGACCGTCACTGTTGGCAGCCAACAGCACAACAACTGGCTTGCGGCAGCGTTACCTCCTCACCTGGCCCTCCTGACTCTTTTCAATAGATATCAGGCTGTGGGGTACACGAGCTGTAAAACCTACAGAGCTACACGGCCTTGTCTGTCTGCCGCCATGTATCACCAACACCCCCCGTCACAGGGGTCACAGCCATTTTCTAATGGGCCCAGGCCACCACCTCGCCAGCCACCTCCAAATCAGCATCAAACTCGCTCTGCTATGCAGGTGATGGGTTTTCAGTTTCCTCGCCCGACCCAACTCCCAGATGAGCTCGAGTCTGCACTGGCAATTCGTGGTGCCAGGGACATGGACCACCGTCAGATTGATCACGTGAACCGACTAAATCCACACCATACCCAAGGTCCTGGGATCGGTCAACACGGAAGCTTTAGCTCTAGCCCATTATCCCTCCCCACTGAAAATCAGCCTGGCAACCAGCAGGGAATAGACTGGTCAAGCTACCAACCTCCAACTAAACTGTTTGCTGGTCCTCCACCTACTACTAGTCACCAGTCACAACAACACCAAGGGCCACAACAGCCTCAGAGCAGCCAAATTGGAGCAAGACTCCCAAATTGGATTCCCTCTGTAAGTGAATCACCTTTGACCCAAGCTCAGCATACCCATGGTGGCAGTGGGGAGGGTCAGAGTTTATACACACCAGAGAGTGCAGGAAGCATCTTGGCTAGCTTTGGACTTTCAAACGAGGACTTGGAAGTCCTGAGTCACTACCCCGATGATCAGCTAACCCCAGATACTTTACCGTTTATACTCCGTGACATCCAGATCAACAAGTCAGGCAAACAGAAGACTGTGGCTCCCACTTCCTCATCGTCATTTTCACACAGCACCCATGATATGCTACTGCCTCCTTCCTGCTCTTCTCCACTGGCACATTCACAGTCCCCAGAAGTGCCCAGCCTTCTTACTGTTACGCAGACAGCCGGTAAAGTCATTGACTATGGGCACGCCAGTCGAACAAAGGACGACAGTAGTAACATGGAGACATTCAAAAGAGAGCCTCTGTCCAGTGAACGGACAGTTAAAATGTACCCAGCCTTGTCATCTTCTTCATCAGCGTCAAAAATGGATAAAACTGAAAGGCGGCAGGTTCATTTGGAACACACTGAATCAAGCAAGCATGGAGACAGTGACTATCGCAGGGCAAACAGCATCCAGCGCAAGAGCAGTCATTCACCGGGGAAACAATTTTCCCCATCACCCAAATCTCGTGATCTAGACCGAGACTACAGGCGTGACCGGACCAAGCAAAGGTCGTCATCTGAAACAAGGAGCGAGGCTTCTTCAAGACGGTCTCTGTCCTCTTCATGTGGCTCAAAACCACACATCAGCAGCAAGAAGTTACCTACGCCCACCATGATAAATGATTTCTCAGCTGTGTCTCCAAAGGTGTATCCCCATACCTGCTCCCTATGCCACATACTGTGTGACCAGGAAAAGGTGAGTGCCATCGTGAATGCCCTTGTACCAGTGTCCAACAGTTTTCCTAAAAGAATATCTCCACACTAGTCTTCACCAGACAGTTGTCAATATGTTACTGTCTTTTTGTGGATAGTTTTTCCCACATACAGAGATCAGTTTTTATTCATGAATGTTAATTTCAAAAGAATTAAGACATTTATTATCCATATTTTAACAGCTATACATGGCTGACACCATATTAAGCTGTAGTCATAGCTGAAGGGCCTTCACATGTTGCTAACATAGCAAAAGAAGCAGAGTGGAGTTAATAACATTAGGACTTAACAACAGTGGTTTTCCTTCAGCCCTAAAGAAGGCAGCGCAGTCATAAAAATGGGGATTCCTGTGGGACAGACCGAACACAGTGTTGCCACTTCCTGTGAACTCATTCTTCTGATTGGCTGACTTTTAGTCGACTATTTGGTGACAGGCAAAAACACGAATGATGGCAAAGCCCCGTGAAGGACCGTGATAGTAAAGCAAAATTGCAGCGCATTCCCTAATAGATACCATTTTGATGGCTACTTTAAAACAGGGGTCTCAAACTACCTGGGGGCCACTGCTTGCTCTGTCATCTCAGTGGAGGGCCACTGTTTGTTCTTTTTATATATATATATATATATATATATATATATATATATATATATATATATATATATATATATATATATATAATATAATATAAAAAAATATGCTGACTGCGGTGCTCTGATTGGTCACATCTATTCAGAAAAATCGAACTTGATCCAAAAAACTAAATGCCCAAGTTCGTCCTGTGAAATGCCGCGGTCGGTGTGAACGGCTGCATTAAGTAATTTAATTTTAGCAGTAACCAAAACAAGCATCATGACACACGTCAAGAGTGAGTCATAGACGATGTAACGAGAGAATCCACCCGTTTTTCAAAGTAAAATGTCGTTTAGACTCATAACAAATAAAACAAAAATAATGTCATTTATCCTTTGAGTGCAGCCTGGTACCAAACGACCTACGAACTGTTACTCGGGGACCTCTGATTTTAATTACATGAAAAATGGTTGTTTTAATTGGAATGGAAAACAAAATTTTAAAAAGTAACTTAAAGGGCCAGGTTCTGTTATACTTTTGGCACAAATTCACAGGCCGGGAGCAGGGGTGGGCTGGAAGTGGGGCGCGGGCCAGGAGTTTGAGACCCCTGCATTAGAGGTGGTGGTTGACGTGTCCGACCACTGCTGCTCATCCTTTGGGCTCTTCTGAGGAGACAGCTGTCTGGTGAAGTAAAATGACTTGAGTTTGGAATTAAAGGTTTCCCACTGCGGTCGTCTGTTTCTTAACTGAAATGTGTCCCTGCACAAACTCTAAAAAGCCATTACCATAAGATTAGGAAACCTTTAATTTATCCAGTATCACAACATGTAAGAAACCTGTCTGAAATTACAATTAAATGGACAATGAAATAAAACTCCATCCATGTTGACACGATCCTGATGATCTCCTAATCCTGCTGTTTTCCTCCTGGTTTTCACTGAAATGTGTTGAATTGGCTCCGAGTTGTTTCATATGGAGTGAAATCACTGAAAACAGGATACTTTTAGTTTTTACTGCACTTTCTTACACTGAATAAATCTTTTTAAAAGCTCCCCAAAGGATTACTCCAGGACAGTGAGAGGATGCTTAAAGCTGAGCAGTAACTCCTGTAAAATAAACTGCTGTGCTCTGTGCCCCCCCCACTCTGGCTTTGCAGTGGGGTTTCCATCAGATGCTGTTTTCATTGAAATACTTGAGTTTCAAATTTGTTTTGCATTCTGATCAGTGTCTGTAATTACTAATGATTAGGTTTGTAATTACTCATAGTTTCGAGCAAGAGTCCTAATTGTTAAACTCTGGGCTGAAGAGAGACAAAAACTATTTTCAGTGTCTCACAGTTTTGTTTCTCTTAACGCTCTGTGAAGGTATTCTTCTCTGAACAGACCTTTTAAAAACTGGAACATATTAATGTTTTATTTTTGCCGAACGTGTCTAAACGTGTCCTACATCACAGGACGTAACGGCACAGGAAACACATTTGTCCTTTTGTTGACCTTGGATTGTCGGATCAACATTTTCTGTGCCGGCAATGAAAATTTAGTCATGTGAAAATGAGAAATTACACTTCAGATGGTTCAAAGTGAGCTGAGAGCAGACCAGTGCAGCCAGCAAACAAATGATGGGACTTCTGCCAGCGTCTGTGACTGATGCACCGACTGAGTCGAGGGTTTCCAAACTGTGCCACGTCCTTTTCTCTGCACTCACAGTAACAGCAGTAACCTTCTGTGTGACTCTATATGAAGCTTCTCTCTCTGTTTTTGCAGGACTGGGTTGAACATGTTAACACTGTCAACCACACGGCTGCCTGCAGGGACCTGCGCAACAGGTGAGACCATTTCAATGTGCTGCTGAAGCCTCTGGCCTGCAGTCCTGCTGCAGTTCCAGTAATGACCTGTGCCTTTTATTTTGGCTGTGCACTCAATCAGGCTTATTGACTTGGCATTGCATTTGTCATATCTGTATCATCTGCACTGTAAGACTTCACTGTCATCATGCAGGTTTCCATTAGCACTAACTGTGCACAGTATTATTTTCCATGCATGATGCCACAGACAAGACCAGAGCCGCCGTCACCACTGTGTGAAACCATTCACTGACAGCAGTGGTTTGTTCTGTGGTGTGCACCACTTTAGATGTCAGAGTTCACACCAGATTTCCCAATAATCATTTAACAAAGACTCCAGGTTGAATTTTAGTGAAATAAGGATCAGCAGCTTTTCCACAGACTCGTGTGTATTTGTAGCAGAGGGATGAAAATAAAACTGAAGGGAATTAATTAAATATTTTGCTTGCCAGTTCCTTTGTGACAAATAAATATGGAAGGGATACATTAACTGATTAACACCAGCTTAGCTTTCACGTTAAGGGAAAGCCGTTTGTAGATTCTGCATCATGAATTTAAGATGCTACATGGATCGTGCTCTAAATCCCTCCGGCTGCCTGCAGGGGGCAGTGTCCTGCTGTTTGAGAACCACAGAGTTATTTTTAATGAAGATCTTCCAGGCTGCTAGAGATATTTCCTCAGGATGTGATAGCGTTATCATATCCTGAGGAAAAGTCGCAGAGTCCTTTTATAGATTCGTGACTTTGCTGATAATCCGCTCCTTTCAGCTGCCTGCTACTATAATCTAATATCAGTGAAAACAGAGGCTTTGTGTGTGCTTTGTAAGTCGCAGTGTTGTAGAAGATGGTGAATAGTATACTAACAGGTGTTTGTGTGTTTCTCTGAAGGTACCCTGACTGGAAACCAAATCTGCCAAGGTCAGTTGGTCTCATGTTTCCAATAATCTGTTTTTAGCTGTGATCAGCAGCGTGGGAGGCCCTGCTGCCACATGAC
This sequence comes from Amphilophus citrinellus, assembly GCA_013435755.1. NCBI lineage: Eukaryota > Metazoa > Chordata > Actinopteri > Cichliformes > Cichlidae > Amphilophus > Amphilophus citrinellus. The sequence goes on along the minus strand of CM024197.1, from coordinate 8,179,613 downwards.
TCAAACATTTCACATAACTCCATAGTGTCACCGAGCAGTGTTGTTACTTATTAATATCAGATGAGAGTAGAAGTAAAGTAATGTTCAGTTTGCTTGGGTAGCACGTGCCTTTGTTGCTCGCTGTGGGCACAGACACATGAACACCTTTAAATGTTTGGACAGCATTTAATAAGAAATCTCAGAGAAACTTCCAGCAGTCGTGGAGTCCCAGCTCTCACAGAAAAGTCAGACATGATGTTTGTGCACGATGAACCTGCAGCTGACGCGTGCTTGAGGCCCATCAGAGCGCTAAAACAGCACGAAGCAGAAACAGAGGCCCTTTTTTTGGTACAGAGAGCTCACTGAAAGGGGGGGTAACTCCAGAATCTCCATTCCAGTTTGATGTGTCTCTCTTTTAGTCGGAGTGGACGATATGGCAGTCGGGCTCTGTGGGATCCCAAGGATCACTCTCCATCCCATTCCATATCTCAGTCCCTCTCTCACTCTCGCTCTCCAAGTCCTCCTCCAAGGAAACGTCGGGTGGACGGCCGCTCCTACAGGCCCCAGAAGAGACCTGATTCCCCCCACTGTCACCCACGGCACCAGCCTGACACAGGTACAGCACTCTGAGGGGATCACGATGTGCACTGCTTACAGTGTGTAATCCAAAGTACACTCCTGTGTGGCCTCAGTTTCTGTGTCAGATTATAGAACTGAAAAGCTAACTTCATGTTTATTACATCAGAGACGAGCCCCACAGCAGGAACTCAGTAACAGAACGGTGCACATTTCAGACACACACACACACACACACACACACTCAGACAGCACCTTATCTAACATTCCCACTCATGGATATGTCACAGCTAATTCAGGTCTAGCCTTCCAGTTAGCAGACACCCACGCTGTGGTACTATGGCTTATTCTGTGACCTCTTAACTGTGTGTGTGTGTGTGTGTGTGTGTGTGTGTGTGTGTGTGTGTGTGTGTGTGTGTGTGTGTGTGTGTGTGTGTGTGTGTGTGTGTGTGTGTGTTGTTCCCTGGGCTTTGTGTGTCTCTTCCCTTCAGTTTTCAGTTCTTTTCACAACAAGCTGTGATGCCAGCATGCACAGACAGTTAAAAGGTCCAGAGTTGTGGTGTTCTGCAGTAATTTTATGAGTTGTGTTTTATCGATGCTGCGGCTGCACTCAGTTTGGGCCCGGCAGCCTCTCAGGCTGAGAAAGCTCTGATGGAAACCCCAGCTTCCTGATTCTGATCGGGTCTTTAAATGTGGGTCATGGTGTTCTGCCCGTCACGTGTTAGAGACAGGCACCCAGCCCTTCCTGCATCTGCAGATGTACCACCACACTGTAGGTTTAAAACGAGGCCTTTGCTCTGCACCTCTGTTCAGATCAGGAAAACACTGTGCTTATTATATACACAGTTGTAAGCTCAGTGATCTTCATTTGTTCCCTTTAGAACGCAGGGATCAGTTTGAGCACCCCCGCTCTGGCTCACACAGTCCCTCTCATTTGCACCGAGCCTCCTCGTCCTCCAGAGAGTACTGGACCGCGAGGAGGGGCAGGGTTTCAGCAGGTCAGTGGGCCTGTGTGGGTTTGTTTGCTCAGCCTAAAACACGGTGAGGGCTCCCTCACCTTTGAACATCGTACTTGTCTGAGCACTGTGAGTGTTTCCATGTACATTAGTATGATTGTGATGTTGTACAGCTTTGTGTGAGTGTGTGCAGATGAAAAGCAGCTCATTGTTTGGTGCGGCTCCATCCCACAGCTTTAAAAGCCTTCTACACTGGAAGCTTGATATCATGCATTTAGTAGCTTTTAATAATGAAACTGTACTTTTCCAGATGTTTATAACATTTCCCGGCCTCTCTCTTTGTTTCTGACTCACGTCCAGCGAGTTTTTCCCGCAGCGCTGTGAAGCGTCCAAACAAATACTCCACTGACAAGAGCCGAGATCTGTCCGCATCCACCGGGGGTCACAGATCCAAACACGGATCATCCCAGCCCTCCGCCAAGACTCTTAAGGCTGTGCCAAAGCCTGGAACCAAGACTGCCAAGATGGTAGGAGGCAGAGCCACGCCGCCTTTATTCATGCTGTTTATTTTAGCTGTGATCTGACCTCAGGCCACAGGTTCATATCAGTAACTACGTGGAAGAATGGGTGTTGGGTAAATATTAAGATCATAAAAAATTTGGACACCCTTCCTCATCATATGAACGGGTGAGTGTGTTTCTGATCCAGAACTTATCTGGGCTCATGGGAAAAGACTATTGTGGAGCGTCACCACCTGCTCTGCGGTGGTGACGCTCACTGAGGTCGACTTAATGAGAGAAGAAGCTTTTGGTGTCAGACTTTAACACTCAGAGCCGTCATTAAAGGTTTGGGGGGGGGTTTGCAGGTGGTCATGGTGCGGGGCAGCAGTGTGGATGATATCACCACAGCTGGATCTGTTGAAGTGTCAGTGCTTCAGAGGAAATGATCAAATATTAGCAGCATTGTCAGCATTACTGTTAAAATCCTACTGCACAGTAATATGAGTCCATCAGGAGATGCTGTGATGGGTTTGAACAAACATGCAGAGTTGAAGGCTTTAATCTGAGAACGTCTCACCTTCATTCATTTATTGGTGACATCACTCAGCCTCGCCCTCATCTCACCCTCATGCTGTTGCTGTTCCTCTTTTAAAGTCTGCCAAACCTCCACCCCCCAAGAAGAAGAAGAAAATGGTGACTCCACCCTCGCAGGACTCGTCTGTTGCAGATCGTCTGGTTTATCTGACGGGCATCCCAGAGGACGCCTCGGAGCAAGAGGTCACCGATTTGGTTGGGTCCTTCGGAAAGATCAATAATGTGATCCTCATGCCGTCCTGTGAGGAGAGCGAGAAGGGCCAAGGACAGAAGGTGGGGTTAAAGTTTAACATCAGGGTCACTTTATTTATGGACTTTATCTGTTTTTGTTTGAACAAATGATGCAACACTGGATAAACACAGCAGCTCGTGTGTGTGTGTGTGTGTGTGTGTGTGTGTGTGTGTGTGTGTGTGTGTGTGTGTGTGTGTGTGTGTGTGTGTGTGTGTGTGTGTGTGTGTGTGTGTGTCTGTGAGCTCACTGTGTGTGTCTGCTGTCACAGGCCTCTGTATGTATGCTGAAGCCTGAAGACGCCCAGGCTCTCGCATCCTCCGCTGACCTCTCCATCAGAGACCAGCAGATCACAGCTGCAGTAGCAAAGGTACATGCATATGTGAGGGCATATTAATATTTTTATCATTTTAAGTTTCATAAAGGCTCATATTTCCTTGGGGATCAATAAAGTCTCTGTCTGTCTGTCTGGTTTCATCTAAATGATTTCTGTGCATTAAATGGAAGTGAGTGTAACTGAGTCACGTTTGTAACTCAATGACTGTGCTTGCAATAATAGTGAAGTACATTTAATTTTTCATAATCTGAATGCAAGTTACAGCATGTAGACCCCAGCAGGGTTAATGAGTTACAGGGGGATCTTGGTGGAGATGGTGAATGCCAGCGCCCCACTGGTGGAAGAATTAAATTACTTTTTCACCCACTTTGAGACGGGGAGGTGCTCGAGCTGCAGGAACATCAGGTGAGAAGGATGTCGAAAGCAGCAGATCCTCATAAGGCAGCAGGACCAAACGAGGTTCAGGGCAAGGTGTTATTATCATGGCCAAGAGAGCCCCCAGAAGCAGCCTCAGTGGCCTCTGTGGTCATGAAATGCTCTGAGAGGCTCGTCCTTCACCACCTCAAGTCCCGCCTCCCCCAGAACTTTGAACAGTATCAGTTTGCTTATGAGGCGAACAGGTGAACAGCTGACATCATCACCTCTGTCATACACACTGCTGCTCAGCCCCACCCCCACCCCCCCCCCCCCCCCACACACACACACACACACCCCCCACCCCCAGGACCCTGGTGTTAAGCCCCTTCTTCTATGCCAGTGGTTCCCAAGGTGTGGGCTGTGAAGGTACTGTGGGGGGGCAGTAATAACAGAAATTTAGTTTGAAATCACTCACAAGTATGCATAGTTTATGTATATTAATGTATTTATTTATATAAAAACAGGAGGTGGTTGGTTTGACATTCCTCTGACCTACATTTACTGCTCTTGTGTTGAAGTTTGTGTCCCAGTGAGGTGCATATTGGCATCAGCACTTTACATGTGACTGAGTAGTTTCAGTAAGTTATAGTTGTTTATGTTTATGAATCTAATTTTAAAGGAAATCCATCACTTTCTCTTACATTTTGATGGGGGGGGCATGGGATTTTTGGTTTTCTCAAGTGGGCCTCAGCACTCGTCTCTTTGGGAACCACTGCTCTATGACCTATACACACGACTGTGCCCCTGCCAGTCTAACATCATAGTCAGATTTTCAGATGATGTAACGATGGTGGGTCTCATTTCCTGTGGTGGTGACACAGAGTGCAGGGAAGAGGTCCAGAGTCTGGGAGGCAAACAACCTTCTGCTGAGCACCAGCAGTGGACTGGAGGAAGAAGAGAGTGGCCCACGCCCCACTGCAGAGAGGCCGTGTCTGTGTGGAGAAAGTCCCCTCTTTCAAGTTTCTTGGCTGACAACTTAACTTGTTCTACCAACACACCAGTGGTGGTCGGCGAGGCTCAGCGGAGGCTCCACTTTTAAAGAAATGCCAGAAAAACTGCAGAGAAAATAAAGAGCTGCCCCATGCACACACACCCCCCCCAGGGGACACGGCAAACTCCTGTGGGTTCAATGGTGAATGGACTGGTTCTTTATATAGTGCTTTTCTATTTTCTACTCTACTTTGAGCACTCAAAGGGCTTTATAATAGGGCTATGAAGATCCTGGGTGATCCAGCTCACCCCAGTCGAGAGAAGATACAGGGCCCTGAAGAGCCGGAGAAATCTGCTCAGAGACGCTTTGTTTCCGGGGCTGTTAGGCTGCTGAACAATCAACCTCTGGAAACTGGAAATAAGTGTGGAGTTGACCTACCCACCCGCAGCTTGTTAACAGGAAGATGAGACTATGCTAAAATGAGTGTGAATGATTTCCAGCTATGGATTCATAAAGTTCTTAAACTGTTTGTCCTTCCTTCTTACAGAGACCTGAAGGGGAACAGTGTCCTGATCCGAGCAGCAGGTTTGTCACAGCCATTAATGATTTTACATTTGTAACCCTGTTATTTCTTCTTCATGTAACTTGTGACTTTGTTCATTCACAGCAGACCTTCAGTGGGACACGGCAAAGGTGCAGCTGACAAGGACACAGGTAGGAAACATCTGGAGTACCAGCAGGAACGTGAGCCAGTGCTTGGGCCTCAGCATCTGTTAGTCTATTAGAAACACTGATGGTGAATGGACCGTCACACACATCGTCATTCACACACATCAGTATCTCGTCCGAGGATACTGGAGCCACACCGCGTGATCCGAAGTCTCACTGAACAGAAACCCAACAGTGTGACCTCCACTGAGGTCTCTGGTGTCGGTCCAGATGAATGAAACTGAGATGTACAGAACATGCAGCTGATCTGCTGCGATTATCTGAAGGCTCAGCCGCGTTTATGAGCTCATGTTGTGTGTTTTTCCTCCCCCATGACTCCCGACTGCAGAGGGTGATGCTAACCAGAAGACTTCAAATGAGGTGCGTGATCCGTACACTAACTCTTAGTCCATTGGACGTATCAGAGTGTCTCATTATTGAGACATTTCCTCATTAGAAACTGTGTTGTCTCACACAGAAGGGCAGGCTGTTGATCACAGGACTCCCTGAGAGTGGCTGGTCAGAGAGTGACATCATTAACTTGATCCAGCCTTTTGGGACTCCCTCTGACATCATCCTGGCAACGCAAATGGGAAAGGTTAGTACATGTGACCTGAAGCTTTCGTTCTCTGTAATACACGAGAAAATACTGATGGAAGTCCTCATCAGGTTCCTGTGGCTCACTGAGAAGTCTGAAATTAGCACGAAGAAATTGAAGGTCCTGAAATGTCTTCTCTTTCCCACAAATTTGCTTTAGTTATTACATTTGTGCGTATGACTGGTTAAAATGCTGTTTTTGGTCATTATTTTAGGATTCTGCTGTTATTGCACTGATGAATAATTCTGATGAATAATTCTCTATCCAAACTTGGATGATGTCCGTGTTCTTTTTGGAACAGCGCTCCAGTCTAAGGCTGCGTTCACACAGCCGCCTGAAGGGACCCAAATCCCTTTTCTTTTTTTTCCTTATGCGCCCTGTATCTGATCTTTTCATGACAGTCTGACCAACACAGATCTGATCTGTACAAATGTGACCCAGGCCACTTGGACATGTGGTCCTGAATCTGATACGTATCTGATCTTTTCTAATGTGACCTGTGTCTGTACGGTCGATTTCATCTGACCTGCACGTCACTGACACTCGACAAACGTCACTATTCTGCGTCCTCATCCACGTTCTTCAAACACTGAGCACGCTCGCTCTGTGTGACATCACTGCGTCCTCTACTGTGCATGCACGACACTTGTAGGTTGTTTGCAGTTCACACAGATCACATACAAGTCACACATATTTGAGAATGTGAACGACTGGATTTCAAAATAAATCTGAATCAAGCATTAAGGCCTGCAGTGTGAACTAAGATTCAATACTGAGCTGATATTGTGTTTGTACAGTAAGAGTGTATTTTCAGTTTTAATATAATAAACCTGTCTACAGAACATGTTCTGTGTAGATCTCCGGTTTCCTCCCACAGTCCAAAGACATGCAGTTACTGGGGTTAGGGGAATTGTCTGTAAATTGCCCACAGGTGTGAATGGTTGTCTCTCTGTGTGTTAGTGACAGGGTGGCGACCTGTACAGGGTGTTCCCGGCCTCTCGGCCTGCGTCAGCTGGGATAGGCTGCAGCGACCTGTACAGGGTCAGAGGATGGATGCATAGACGATGCTGTTTTTCTAACAAAATTTGTAAGAACCTGTTTGTATGTTAGGTACTGGTGTCAGTGGCAGACATGGAGGTTGCTCAGGAAATGGTAAAAGTCCACACGTTCATGCCGGCCAAGATTAAAGACTTTGAGGTGAAGCTGATCCTCCTCAAACAGCACATCAGCCTCAGCACTCCGGTAGGACTTCCACGCCTCAGCTGTCGATTCATTAGCTTTAGTTCTTCAAGCAATGCCTAATGAAAACCCACACTCTGCACACAGGTGGCGCTCTACAATCTTCTGATGGGATCAGTGGATCCATTAGTGAGTAATTCTTCCAGTGTAACCACGGAGAACAGTGGTTTATATTTGTTATGATTTTAGCATTTCTTACACGTGTTGTGTAAGCGCTTTGAGTGCTCATATCTGAGTAGAAAAGCGCTATATAAGAACTAGTCCATTTACCATTTACCATTTATTCAGATGTACCCGTCAACATCTGCTGAGACCTGTAATGATGTGCTGTAGAACTTGGTTATCAGCTGTCAGGGTGGATTAAAATCTAACCCTCATTAGATACACTTAAACTAAATAAACTCTAATGACTAAAATATGATGAAATAAATTATGCTACGTCAAGATCAGGTGCCAAAACAGACACTGCCTCTTCTGCTGGTTAACAGGAAATTGAATGTTGCTGTTTGTTACAGGAAAGTCGAGCTCCGGTAGGCTGGAACAGCCTGCTGGTAATCAGTAATGTTCCCAACACACCGTACGGTTCCTCAGAGGTCCAGAAGTTGGTGCGACGCTTCGGAACGGTCATCAGGACCCTCGTTCTCAGCAATATGGTGAGAGCTGTGCCCATGTCCTAGCTAGCTCCAGAGTCAGCCCCCACAGGCTGACCTGACTTCACAGCATTTAAAGGCATATTTACAGCTTTGTATACAGCCTGTCTATGGACACCCTTCATAACAGCTTTGGTGATTTTCCTCTTTGGATTTTGTTAAGAATTAAATTTAGGATTGTGACCAGTTTGATTGACAGGTCCAGGTCCAGTCCATTGGTTTCTGTTATATAGTTTTTAATTAAGAAAAAGCAAACCGTCCCTGCAGATCCATCGTCTCCTCTCTCTACATCATGTTCTGTTTCCTTTCCTGCTCAGGTCATTTGTGAGATGGCGACAGCAGCCACGGCCCTCTCCGTTTACAAACGCTTCCAGACGTTTCCGTGCGTAATCCAGAGCAACCCTCTGTTCTTCTCCCGCAAGCCTGACCCCAAAGCCAGCGCACAGACTAAAGTCATCGCTGCCTATCACGATTCATCTGAGGTCAGTAACGTTGGTTAGAGTTAAGGTGACACCCATTTACACTTCTGCAGATTGAACTTTTCTCAAACACCTGATTGCATGTGATGAATTCAGCCCAATTTGCATGTCCCTGCAGGATGCACATGGAAATGGCAAAGGAGGCCAAACAGCTGCAGCTGCTGCAGATGGAGTGGAAGCAGCAGAATCTCCTGTAGACACGCTAGAAAAAGATCATGATGATGATGATGTGAAGACCAGGAAGGAAACGGCTGAAGATGAAGTTTTGGAAGGAAAAGAGTGCAAAGAGGACAACATGGAAAAAGACAAGCTCACAGTTTGTGAAGCTTCGGCTCCACCGGAGAACAAACTAGAAGCAGACTCAGTGGAAACATCAGGTGTTGACACAGTCAGCAAGAAAACAGAGGAGAGTAAAGCTGCTGCCTCCGAGCAAACTCCTGCTGCAGAAGAGCCAAAGCCACACAGCCTCGATGGCAAAGCCGCTCCTCAGGAGACGACCAGGACACAACTGCCCAAGGCAATTAAATAAATACATAATTTAAAAAATATAAATAAGCATTTCTCTGTTGTTCTCCTGTAAACCTGCAGGTGGGAGCTCTCAGACTGTGTTTTTGATCTCACTATCACCAGGTGACTCAAGCCATGGTTAATGCGTTGCTTGTGGAGTGCAGAACCAGGACCACCAGCCAGTCCAACAACAGTGCAGCACCCCCCAGTGGAGAAGAGGGGAAAGAACAGACGGAGACAGAGCTGGGCCAAAAAGCAGCAGAGGAGATAAAAGAGCTAAGCAAGAGGAACACGGAGGAGGAAGGAGAGGTGAAAAGGCAGGAGAAAAAAGAGAAGGAGGCAAGAAAGGAGAAGGAGGTGAGGGAGAGGAGGGAGAGGGAAAGAAGGGCGTGGGAGAAGGAGGAGAGAGCCAAGAGAGAGAGGGAAAGGAGTGAAAAATCCAGGAGGGAGAGGGAGAGGAGGGGGGAGGAAAGAAGGGAGTGGGAGAGGAGGGAAAGAGAGAGGAGGGAGAGGAAGAGAGTCCATGGTGACACTTCATCAGGCTCGAGATCATCCTTCAGGTCGGAGGGATCCCGGCAAAGCAACAGAAGGGATGAGCAGCACAGCGTGGAGGCCGAAACCAAAACGGTGAGAGGACACGGGCGGGTTAAAAGTCGTGGATGTCACTGAGTTATTAATAATTCTGTTCCTTCATCCTGCCGTGAAATCAGGAGGAGGAGGAGCTGAACGAGTTCCCGTTTGACATGAGCGACTTCGTGACAGTGGACGAAGTTGGAGATGTGGCTGATCTTCCGATGAATCCCTCAGAGGGAGGGGGGAACCTGCCCACATCTGTCCAACAGCACACTCCAGAGGTACATTCAGCTTCATGCAGATGTTTATTCACACCACAACTAATGACTAATGTTGACATGGTGCTGCTTTTTACTTTGTAGAACCTGAACATTTAAAGAGTTATTGCCTGGATGGGGACATTTTTAGCCTCCATAGCAGCATTATTATTATTATTATTATTTGATTAAAGAAGTTTTAGCCAGTCTTCCTGTAGGCTGAACTCCACTCTAGTATCAACAAGGGTTTTGCAGTTTATTGATTTAAAAAAAAAAAAAAAAAAAAATTATTATATATTTAAGCACCTCTAAGTCTGAGGCCAAGAATAAGATCATGATACAAGCGGCAGAAATGAGCTTCCTCTGATGGGTGGCTGGTCTCTCCCTTAGAGGAGGGCAGCCATCCAGGAGGGGCTCAGAGTAGAGCCGCTGCTCCTCCACATCGAAAGGAGCCGGTTGAGGAGGTTCGGGCGTCTGACTGGGATACCTCCTGGGTGAGGCCCTGGGGAAGACCCAGGATACTCTGGAGGGATTATACACTCCTGATCAAAATCTTAAGAGCAGTTAAAAAATTGCAAGAATTTGCATTTTGCACTATTGGATCTTAAGAAGGTTCTAAGTAGAGCTTCACAATGCTAAAAGAAGAAATCGGCACAAGAGACAAAAACCTTTGAGCAGGGAATTTATTGAAAACTGCATTTACACTCAAACATGATTTTTTCAGGTGATCAAAAATCCAAAACAGCTGGGCGTTAGCACCTGCTCAGCTGTGCTCGTTTTGTTCTGTTTTTCCTTTCTGTGTGATTGTAATGTGATAGGTTCAGATCATTTTAATAAACTCAGAGAACAAACACACAACTCTTTTTTTTTTTTTTTTAGAGATCTGTTCCTTGAACTCAGCTCTCGGCTGAGCGGAAGTTATCTGTCCTGAAGGACGGCTTCCTGCGCAACGCTTTTATTCGGACTTTCACAATAAAATCACGTGGGTTACACAGAACTTAGTTTACAGCATGTAATAAACAACATTCTCGGCTTCTTCCTTACCATATATGGTAGTAAGTGTACTGTGGAATGTCCATACGTGACATGGCGTACATGAGATACGTATCATATGTGTGTTCTGTAGGCTTGAAACAGCCTGCAGGTAACTACAACTTCCTCTTTAAGAAATGCCACCACGTGTTTCCATTTCAAACATAAAAACAACAGTATAATGCAGGGGTAGGGAACTCCAGGCCTCGAGAGCCGGTGTCCTGCAGGTTTTAGATGTGTCCCTGATCCAGCACACCTGACTCACATATAGAAGTCATTAGCAGGACTCTGGAGAACTTGACTGCAGACTGAGGTAATTCAGTCATTTGAGTCAGGTGTGCTGGATCAGGGACACATCTAAAACCTGCAGGACACCGGCTCTCGAGGCCTGGAGTTCCCTACCCCTGGTATAAGGTGTACATAAAACAACTTATAAAAACATACAAACAGAAGATATTATAATTCATAATAAACAGAATGGAATTTATACCATAATTCCAACAACTGAGATTAGTAATCTGTTCCACACAGTTTCATTTGCTTATAGTAATACTTTGTATTCCATGTGTTACCACAAGTTTTGAAGAGTTAAAGACTTTATCAGCTGATTAATGTGATGCCATGTTGCACATCAGGTGGGTTCTCATTGTGAAAGACTTTATTTCTGTAGGGTGATGACATTATGTCTTGTGTTTTGCTTCTAGAGTGCACCCATGGAGGTCACAGCAACTCTGGAGAAGCCTGCTGAGCTTGCCTCTGAGTGTGAACATGTGACTGAGATGACTGATGTAACAGCTGATCTGGTCCCCAGTGCTACTGTGTCCCCATCAACAGCTTTACAAAGTGACCCTGCTCCCAGCCAAACACATGTGCCACCATCTACATCCAAACCACCTGAGCCTGACATCACACCTCAGCCAGGTACACTGAACAAGTCATTGTGTTTGGTTTTTTTCTTTAGCCTTTTTCTACATGGGCCTAAAATCTGTTGTTACTCTTTAGACACCTCACTGACTGCTGAGTCCACCCCAGAGGAAAGCATTCCCATCTCTGTCCCTGCAGCTTCAGCTGCTCCCTCCTCAGCAGCTGTGGTGAGTGCAGAGAGAAGTCAAGATGAGAATGAGGAGAATCCTCTTAAACACGGTCAGTCTTCTGAGGAGAATGTGGGGTCGATCAAGCAGGAGAAACAGAGGGAGGTGCAAGATGAAGAGAACAAAGAAAGGAGTGACAGAGCTGCAGAAACGGGTAAGATAGATTACACTTTGGTTTGTTATAATTAGCTCCTTAAGAAGAAGCAGCAGCTCAGTTGTTGGCTGCTGGTGTCAGCTGGGATTCACAGATTTGCCCCCCTAAGAAATCTGGAGCCTGTTTAAAAAAATCATTGCTAGGTCACAGGGACTTAGCAACACTGATCTGAGAAACATGGAGCTAACAACACCAGCAACAATAGCTGATTGTCTTCCAGGGGCCAGAGCAGGCAACACAGAAGGAAATCTGAAACTGGGATAGGGACTCATCTCTGTTCTTGTCCTGTTTGGACCTCAGTGCAGCTTTGATACTGTTGATCATAACATTTTATTACAGAGATTAGAGCATATTATAGGTATTAAAGGTACTGCACTGCAGTGGTTTGAATCATATTTATCTAATAGACTCCAATTTGTTCATGTAAATGGGGAGTCTTCTTCACACACTAAGGTTAATTATGGAGTTCCACAGGGTTCTGTGCTAGGACCAATTCTATTTACATTATACACGCTTCCCTTAGGCAGTATTATTAGAAAGCATTGCATCAATTTTCATTGTTATGCAGATGATACTCAGCTTTATCTATCAATGAAGCCAGAGAGAGCAGATTTCTCCCATATTGGCTTCTCTTCATTGGCTCCCTGTTAAATCTAGAATAAAATCCTTCTCCTCACCTACAAGGTCTTGAATAATCAGGCCCCATCTTATCTTAAAGACCTCATAGTACCGTATCACCCCAATAGAGCACTTAAATTGAATAAACTATTATATATAATGTAAATAAATATCAAAATGAATTGAATTTTGATCAAAACTGTTGCACTTTTTAAGCCCTGTCTGTCACAGGGAAACAGGAGGAGTCTGAAAACAGCACCAGTGCTGAGGAGAAGACAAAATCAATTTCCAGGACAACAGCACATTCCCTCCCTCCTTTTGACCCCAGCAACCCAGTTGGTAAGATGCTCCTTTGTATTTATTTACTGTGGCTCATTTGTGGCACTTTGGATGTCCTGCAAACATGACGCACAGTATGAGGGGCGTGATGTGGTATCACATTCATGTGAATATAAAAAAGATAAACAGTTAAACTCATGGAGGTAGTGGGATTTCTGCATTAATGTTGATAAATGATGCGGTGCTCACACCACAGTTACTTCACATGAAGCACAGGCTCTTGATCATGGCAAGATATGCAATGATCAAGAGCCTTATGTGTATATTTATTTCACGTCTTGGTGCCTAGTCTTCATTTAGGTGTGTGCGTATCTCCATCCACAGGTATGGAGTTCTTGGTCCCAAAGACGGGTTTCTTCTGTAAGGTGTGCAGTCGGTTCTTCAGTGGATCCAAGGAGGCTGAAATCAGTCACTGCAAAACTCGCAAACACTACGAGAACCTGCAGGTAGGCAACACACACACACACACACACACACACACACACACACACACACACACACACACACACACACACACACAGTTATTTGTGGGGATAAGATGGAATTCATTCTGGTGTTGTCACCTGCAGTAACTGTGCAGCATATTGATTTCAATCATGGAGTATAGATACATATTAAAGAATACAACTGCAGAGCACAAGAACTGTAACCCTGCCTCTTATATATTGGTTTAATCACTTACTTTCAGATACATGAATATACGTCCTGACAAACCTTTGAGCAGGTGATGTATTACCAGTGTGATTGTACCTGGAAATAAGTAGGGACCCTCCCTTAAAGGCCTGAAAATCTCAGGTCCACTAAAGTGACCAAAGCGCTGTTTAATTCACTGAATCGAGGCCTAAAACTAAAATAAACGTGGCTCAGGATAGTCAGTGATGTGTCAGTAAATCCACACATTTGTTTGGTTAGAAAGAAGTTGGAATCATGTGGTCTAATCAGTTTCCTTGTTCACTTTCTAGAACTACTTGAAGACCTCCGAAACAACAAGAGGGACCGCCAAGCCCGACTCCAGTTGAATGTGTTTATGAAACGTGGGCTGAATTCTGCCTTTCCCCTTAGCTGTTGTTGTCTCGTTTCTATTGAAGGGTCCAGATTCTCAGATTGGTTATTTTGTCAGCTGTCACATTTTACATGTGCGCTATTAAGTTTTTTTTTTTTTTTTTTTTTATGTTTGGGGTTTAATTGAAAAGTTTATCAGCTCCACCCATGAAAAGAAGCTTCACCTCGTCCACGTTGTTGGTTTGATCTCTCATTGAAGTCTACTTCTGACTGCTTATGTATGCACATTTGTGACTTCACCTTGGATCTCATTCAGAGAGCAAACATCAGCCTCTGTGTCAAAGTGACCCAGCGAGCCGAGGGTCATCACCGCTGATCAGAGCTGGAACTTGGAGCCGGAGAGCAGCCTGCAGCTGAAGAGTCTGCACCATCTCAGAGTGGGACCAGAAGCATGCTTGTATTTGTAAATGCTTGTGCACTATGAATTCACCCCTGGGTAGATTAGCAAAGTGGAGTCATGTTGTAATGTATTGAAACTTTAAGATTTAGTTCTTGACGGGTGGGAATGATTATTTTTTTTTTTTTTTTTAGTTGCAGCTCATACAGATAACTAATGATGGAAACTGTACAGTGGAAGACGACTTCCAGCAGGAACCGTACACAATCAATAAAATGTTTAAAAATGTTTTTCTCCCCCCCCCCCAATACATTCTTTAAAATGTGTTTGGTCAGACTTGTCAGTCACCAGTTTTTAGCCAATGATCATGCAGTGTCCCTGCTTTCATGGTGCTCTGCACTCTGATGATTCTAAACTAAGGAAAGGTTCAGGGTTACGTTGGGTTCTTCTGCAGAGATCGACTGCAGTTGAAAAACAAACCCAATTCTGAAAATGCTGATTCTGTATAAAATTTAAAAATAGAGCATACCTTTATCTTCATGCACAGGTGCCACAATCATCTGCTCTGAGTTCACGTGCAGGGAGGAGGAAAATGGAGCACCTACTGCCTTTGAGGAGTGGAGATATGAGCGGTCTTTTTTTTTTTTTTTTAATTGATGAACTGACCTGCTGCATTATACTACCAATATATTTCAGGCTCAGCATGGTAACACAAAGCTAAAAAAACACCCTGAGTGATAAAGCTCAATGTATGTCAGCCCAGCAGCCAGAGCCTGATCTTCAGCAGGTAACGTAACCTACCTAAGTGGCTGTTGCCAGCATTTATGCTTTGATTCTTGTCTGGCAGCTTTTGCAATCAGAATTATGATCTGAATGCACTGTTGTGCCAGACATGTTTGCTTTTCCAAGACGAGCTCTATAGGTTCTCTATAGGCTCCTCTTGTTAGTTTTAATTTTATTCATTCATTTGTGTTATTGTTCACATAAGTGTATATGTATTGTGGCAATGCCAGAGTTGACCTGGGAGGATGGGGGTCAAGAAATAAAAACAAAAAGCAGATAAAATAGAAGAAAAGAGGACAGAGCAAAGTAGAAAACAGTGGTTCAGTAATGAGGGCAGAAAGGCACAGGCAGATGAGCAGGCGTCCACGGTTCACCAGTGTTAATTTAGTTGAGCAAATATTTTCATCAACGACCCTTTTTTTTCATGACGATAATGAGACGATAACTAAATTAAAACTAAAAAGGATAAAAATTATGACAAAATTAATTGACACTTTCGTCAACGAATGAAAATGAGACAAAAATGCTTGGCAGGGACAACGTCCAATCAGAACTTATTTAATTTTGTGACAGGGCTTGCTCTAAACCCGGGAAGACCAAACTAGCCTGTGATTGGTCGTTACTTCTGATAGAACTAAGTTACGTAAACAATGTCAGCAGGGAGAAAGAGAAGAGCCGATGTATGGACACATTTGACCTTTGACACTGTGACAAACAAAATGTGTAAACCATGGGAACTGATGAAAAAGCATTTACAATTACACCCTTTATATTTTAGTCGACTAAATCGACTAGATTTAGTCGACTATATTCTTACCATAATTTCATCGACTAAAACTAGACTAAAACTAAAACTATTCAGATGACTAAATTATGACTAAAACTAAATTACATTTTTGTCAAAAGACTACGACTAAAACTAAATCAAAATTTGCTGTCAAAATTAACACTGCGGTTCACGTCCCGGCCTGTTGCCATTCACTGCATCTCCCTCCATCTCTCCCCCCCGCTTTCCTCCCTCTCTAGACCGTAACACCGTCAAATCTGCAAAAAGGCCAAAAAAATCATAATAATGACGGCAGAAAGAAGCAGGAAGAAGACAAGAGTGCAATTAAAATTGAAGAGACCCAACAACTGGTCAACAGTGCTCAATTCCCCACACCCCCGCACAGGGCAGGGAGAAGCAGACCCGGGGCCCATGGTAGCAACACCCCGGAGCACCACCACACCTGAGGCCAGTATCCACTGCTCCAACCGCAGAGGGTAATCCACACAAAGTCCCAACACCAGAAACCCACTCACTCAGTGGACACAAAGAAAAGTCAAGACAAAAAAACACGCTCCCACCAGCCCACCCTAACTACCCCATTACTGTATAATGACTGCTCCCCCAACTGAACGTCCCACCCCCTCCATCCTGCAGACACCCCCAGAATACCTGAAGCACAGACCAGTCATCCCAGTGTGGGCCAACCCACCCCAACCAGTGATGCACCCAGGATGGCACAGACCACCCCCGCACAGGCAGGGACCCAAGAGGGAAACGGACATCCAGACTCCATGGACCCAGACCATGCACCCCACAGAGGAGGCCAGTCACCCAGCCAAGGGCCAGCCCCCGCTGCCCCACACCCCGGCGACCACGAGGCAGTGAATATATATACTTATTTTTTTATGTACATTTTTTGCCTCCGATTTCAGCAGTCAGCATGCTGACTGCTTAATCTCTGCTTGCAGCTTTAGGATTAGGGTTTGGTCAGAGAGTTAGAGGTAGGGTTAGGTGATTAGGGGTTTAGAGGCTACCTTTAAGACTAGTAATTGCACCATATGGGCCCATTAAAGTGGTCTTGCAAGACTACTCACATGAAATGAGCTACTAATTCTCTTTTCATTACTCTTGATTGTTTTGATATATTTATTTTTATGTTTGAAAAATGTTACATATTTAAAGCAGCTTAGTCTATTTTAAACTTAACCCAGAATTATCAGACAGGTTAAGAGGCAGTAGATCTTGAAATGGTAGGTAGAGAAGGTTTTGAAAAGTGAAAAATATATACATTTTTTAAAAAAAAATTATGTTGCCAGTTAGGGTACCCTCTGGAAACTTGAAAGTTTTGTTCTACTTGGATTAGATTTTCTACTGATAATTTTGTTCTTGTGGTACAGGTTATATTTGCTCAATCCAGCATAAAAGGTGAATGAAAAGAAACAGTGCATTATGGGAACCCCCCCCCCCCCAGCAGCCTAGGCCTATAGCAGCATAACTAAGGGAGGGTTCAGGGTCACCTGATCCAGCCCTAACTATAAACTTGATCAAAAAGGAAAGTTTTAAGCCTAATCTTAAAAATAGAGAGGGTGTCTGTCTCCTGAATCCAAGAGTCTATGAAAAGCCCTCCGTAAAGCTAGGACTTCTTACTTTTCACCCTTGATTGAAGCAAATAAAATAACCCTAGAAACATGCTCGCTATACCATAAGGTCGATTTCTACTGTGGACTGAAAACTTGGTGTAATGTCTGGTTAGCATAATAAAATGCACATAGAGTAGTAATGCATCTTTTCACTTTACAGGGAACTATCACATTTTCATGTATGTGCCTTATCTAAATAGAATGGTTGTTAGCTAAAGAGCTGTGAGACAGTACAGCTGCACCTGTTGAGCAGGTCTGTTCAGATAAATCTTGTGGGTGGGGGTGTTAGGAGGGAGGGGTCAACAACACAACAAAAGAAGGTAAAAGGACAAGAATGCGACTGGAGCAGGTAAAAGTTTGTAGGAGAGGAAGAGGAACACTCACCACTGGAACCGTCTTGTACATACGCTCAAGAAATAAAGTCTCTGTTGAAACTATTTTAGTCCTCAGAAGCAGGTAAGGCATGTTCTCTGATATAACCTGTGGAATCTCAGTAGGAATCTGTGTTCCTATCAGGATGGCTGTAGTGCAGGAGGTAGAGCAGGTCATTGGATGGTTGGTGGTTTGATCCCTGGCTGCCCCAGTCTGTGTGCCAAAGTATCCTTGGGCAAGGTACTGAACCCCAGTTACATCTCCAATGCATCGGAGTGTGATTGCGCTTAGGTATAGACAGAAGTGCATGAGATGCATAAAATGCTTTGAGTGCTCAGAGAAGCTCTACACAAGAACCAGTTCATTTATTGTTATATTATGAAGTTAGTGTGTGAACAGGAGTGGTCCATCCTGATGGAGTACACAGCAGCCCGTAGAGCTTCTTCTCTCTGTTACATCAGAGTAAATATTTGTTTTGGCTGTATGTACAGTAATAACTGATATTTAATTCTCCATAATTACCAGGAGAACAGTCCACACAGAGCAGTGTTATGTGTTTTACCTTTACATGGATGATTGTGAACAGTGTGTGAAAAGCTATTTAATGGCAAATCTTTCACAACCTTCTTTGTTTAAAGACTTCAGTCGACTTACATCTGCTCACATGGTGTAAAATCAAGAATGACAGATGATATTCCATTCAGTTTTATTTATATACCACCAATTCACAACAGTCATCTCAATGTGCTTTATAATTTTAAGGTAAAAAATCAATAGTTACAGAGAAAAAAATACTGTGGCTTTACAGTTTCAATATTAAGCAGCTAACATATGAATCTTCCCACTAGGTAACTTCTGAGAATGGTGCTGCTAACAGCTGATGTGTTACATAACCTCAAAACACACTCAGCTCATCAAGTGTAGATATGGGCTTACTTTCTGACATCCCAACTCTATTGAGCTTCAGTTCAATTTTATTTATATAGCTCCAAATCACAAAAAACAGCTGCCTCAAGGTGCTTTATATTGTGAGGTAAAGACACTACAGTTATTCATGATATCAAATAAATAAGCAGAGAAAGGCAACAAAGCAAAGCTGAAAGAAGGCTGTGGTTCTTTATGTCCTATGAAAGTTTATAGAGGACTTCACTCCACAGAAATACCAAAGAACCACACCTATTGGGCAGACAAAAATACACCAGTGTAAATTCATTGTGAAAAATATGACAATAATTTACAGTCTTCTGAATAATGTGTTGTTGACATTTGTGAGCTATGTTTAAACTACATTTTTAAAACCTCATCATGTTTTTGTTTTATGCAGTGTTTAAAATTGGTTAAAGTTTAGCAAGTCGGTGGTCACTAAGTATATATATATATATATATATATGTATATGTATATATATATGTATATATATATATATATATATATATATATATATATATATATATATATATATATATATATATATATACACACACACACACACACATAGTGACCACTGACCTTCATAAAGGTCAGTACATCTCTGACTTGCTCAGTATAACCCAATCAGACCTGTCAGGTCATCCAGTTTCATGTTCAACAACTTTGCCCTTTTGTACTCTTGTTGGCTGATCTAAATGCAGGAGAGTGAACACAGGGCTTCCTGCATTGTATGATGCTATTACTACAGATTCTAATGTCCCCAATCACATACTCAACCTGATCCTGTGTGCTGAAAGAAAAGTCATATCGAGTGGCTGTAAGTGCCGTAAGTAAGGGTGGAGTACAGCTTTTTTTAGATAAGATATCTTTATTGTCATCGCACAATACAATGACATTTTGTAGACATGATCCAATGTGTTCTTATCATTGGTAGGAATGTTCACATGTTGATAATATTTAGGAAATGCAGTGAACCTGGCACTGAGATGAGCCAGAGTCTCTGGAGACTCATCAGGCCTGAGGGCTGGCTTCAGAGTGAGCAGGACTAAAGCTAGAAGGTGGAGTCGTATTTTATGCCGGTAACTTTGGCTGGTGGTTGATCTTCCTCAAATGGAGCTTAAGGTTGTAATTTTGCAGCAATGGAGAGTGGCCAAAATTATCTTGTGAGAGATAACACAGCATTGAATTCCTCATTGATGGGTGTTCACATGAAAATGAGAAAAAAACTGACTGTCGTGCACGAAGGCATATGAAGTCAAAGAACTGGAAGGTGTAGTCCTGCTCCTGAAATTCAAATAAATTATCTCCAATTGTGGCTGCCATGCAGATACTTCTGGGTTTCCTTACTCAGTTAGGAACCTTTCTGAGTTTACAGCTGTGGATGAATTAAGAGCTCCTCACTGGACCCAAAGATTTTAAATGGACCGGTTCTTAAAGTGCTTTTCTACTCTGAGCACTCAAAGTGCTTTATACAACGTTCCTTGTTCATCCATTCATACAACCACTTCTTTCTACAGCTAAGTGCTTTCTATCTAACATTCATACTCCAACTCTCTGGAGCTTGAAAAAAGGCAACTGGACTTCTTTTTGTTTCTTGAAGATCTTTCACCGAAAGACTTCTTCAGTTCTCAACCAAATGGTGGAGAGACCCAGGTATTTAAACCCCTGTGGGCGTGGTCCCCTCGAGGTGGTTATGACCCTCTATTCATGTATTGTTCAATCACATGTGCCAAGGTGTGAATGGAGGCATGGGTCATTTCAATCAGTGTTTTCAGGTGAAACCAATATAGGACTTCGCTCCATTGTATCATGTGGCATATTGAGGTCACTTGAACAAAGGTGTGAATGGGGGTTGAGACATCTGGGAAGGGAGCTCAGGACAGCACTGTAAGCGGGGGAAAGTTGGTGACGTAATCCACCTCCTCTGTTCAGTGATGGTTGTTCACAGGACAGCTGAGTCTTGTCCTGTCGAGGTGGCTCTTCTATGTTGTGCCATTCGTTTGTGAAGAGGCTGTTTGGTCTCTCCCCTGTAGAGGTCCGAGCACTCTTTACTGGACAGCAGACACTACGTTGCTGATCTTGTGTTTCGGGGGTTTGTCCTTGGGATGAACCAGTTGTTGCCTTAGGGTGTGACTTGGTTTGAAGGATACTGGGATGCCATGCTTCGAGAAAATTCTTCTGAGTTTCTCTGACTAGTTTCTCTCCCTAGTTTGAGTTTGAGCACTGTAATGACCCACGCCTCCTTTCACACCTTGGCGCATGTGATTATGCACATGAACAATAGAGGGTCACAACCACCTCCAGGCGTCTACGCTTACTGGGGTTTAAATACCTGGGTCTGTCCACCTTTTGGTTTGAGACCTGAAGAAGCCTTTCGGATGAGAGGAGGAACATCTGAAAGAAACAAAAAGAAGTCCAGTTGCCTTTTTTCAAGCTCCAGAGACTTGGACTATGACCTGGATGACTGAGAATCTACACAGACATATTCATACTGTAACAGTTCCATCAGAGAGCAACTTGGGGTTCAGTATCTTAACCAAGAAGGTTTTTCATGCAGACTGGAGCAGCCAGGGATTGAACCACAAACTTTCTGATTAGTAGGTGTCCTGCTCTACCTCTACCTGAGCTACAACCACCTCAACTTACGGCACCTGGTGTTCCCAGGGGGGTCTCACATCCAAATACTAACCAGGCCCAAACCTGTTTAGCTTCTGAGATCAAATGAGATCAGGGTGGCATGGTGGTAAGATAGCACACACCAACTTAAATGAAAAATATATAACCAACACTAAAGCTTCCAGATTTGTTTCCAGATACTGTGGCCTTCTCTACATGTACATTAGTGTTTTCCACCCACAGTTCTTCTTCCCATAATCCATAGTCCATTAAATTACATCATGCAAATACCTTTCTTTTTGGACTCTGCAAAAGTCAGCTTTTTCTCCATCTGAAACAGATTGCATTGATCATTAGAACAAAACACTTTCTCACTTTAATCATAGGTTAACCAGCAACAGTTTTAAAGAGGGATGATAATTAACATGAACATAAAGTGTCACAGTCAGGATATTGTTGATATTTGCACAATATTTTTATAAAACTTTATCAAGTTCTTTGATCACTGAGGAAGCTTCTAGACACATTACAACACTGTCTCATTTCTTCTACATTTCAGCTATGATCACTATGTTCAGATTGTTTACTAAGTGCCTTAGTAATGGCTCAGCAAAGTGGTGCAACCTGTACTGCAGCTGCTTGCATTTCTGCATATGTCATTAGATCCTCTAAAACAGAAAGCCCAAAGGAAATGTCCTTTCTTTCTTCACCTTCCTACAGGATCCATGTATAATTAAAATTACAATCAAGGTTATATTTGTGTCATTAAGAATACATATGTAGAACACAAATAAAGTAAGACATGTAGCAGTACAAACAGATATGTGTTTATGCTGTCCCCTAAAGAGACAAACATTATTAATTTAGCAATGGTAACACTAGTGCCAGAGCTGCTAAATATACTAACCAAATATGTTGCAAATTACAAAATTGACTATTAACAACTGTTATCTTTTTCTTAAAAAATGTGATGTGTAAAAGTTAAATTGAAAATGAATACAATGATTTAAAACCTACAGTGGGGGAAAATGAGTATTTGATACACTGCCGATTTTGCAACTTTCCCCACCCACCAACAACAGAGAGGTCTGTAATTAGGTACTCTTCAACTGTGAGAGACAGAATCTAAAAAAGATCCAGAAAATCACACTGTATGATTTTTAAATAATTAATCTGTATTTTATTGCATGAAATAAGTATTTGATCACCTACCAACCAGCAACAATTCTGGCTCTCACAGACCTGTTACTTTTTCTTTAAGAAGCCCTCCTATTCTGCACTAATTACCTGTATTAATTGCACCTGTTTGAACTCGTTACCTGTATAAAGACACCTGTCCACACAATCAATCACACTCCAACCTCTCCAACATGCCCAAGACCAAAGAGCTGTCTAAGGACACCAGAGACAAAGCTGTAGACCTGCACGAGGCTGGGATGGGCTACAGGACAATAGGCAAGCAGCTTGGTGAGAAGGCAACAACTGTTGATGCAATTATTAGAAAATGGAAGAAACACAAGATCAATCTACCTCGGTCTGGAGTTCCATGGAAGATCTCACCTCGTGGGGTAAGGATGATTCTGATAAAGGTCAGGAATCAGCCCAGAACTACATGGAGGGACCTGGTCAATGACCTGCAGAGAGCTGGGACCACAGTCTCAAAGATGACTGTTAGTAACACACTATGCTGTCATGGATTAAAATCCTGCAGGGCACGCAAGGTCCCCCTGCTCATGCCAGCAAATATCCAGGCCCATTTGAAGTTCACCAATGACCATCTGGATGATCCAGAGGAGGTATGGGAGAAGATCATGTGGTCAGATGAGACCAAAATAGAGGTTTTTGGTATCAACTCCACTCACTGTGTTTGGAGGAAGAAGGAGGATGAGTACAACCCCAAGAACACCGTCCCAACCGTGAAGCATGGAGGTGGAAACATCAGACTTTGGGGTGCTTTTCTGCAAAGGGGACGAGACGACTGCACCATATTGAAGGGGGGATGGATTGATGGATGGGGCCATGTATCCCAATAGCAACCTCCCTCCCTCAGTAAGAACATTGAAGATGACAATGACCCGAAACACACAGCCAGTGTAGTGTGTGCAAACTTGGTCAAGAACTACAGGAAACGTCTAACCTCTGTAACTGCAAACAAATCTTCCTCAAATGCCCAACTGGTCACAGCAGATGACCCCCCCCCCCTCCCTGAGCCTGGTTCTGCTGGAGGTTTCTTCCTGTTAAAAGGGAGTTTTTCCTTCCCACTGTCACCAAGTGCTGCTCATAGGGGGTCGCTTTTACTGTTGGCTTTTCTCTGTATTATTGAATTTAATTGAAATGTTTCTGTACCAAATACTAAGTACTGCTTTTCTGTTGTATCAAATGCAACAGAAAAACAATACAAATTAATTATTTAAAAATCATACAATGTGACTTTCTGGATCTTTCTTTTAGATTTTGTCTCTCACAGGTGAAGTGTACCTACAATAAAAACACAGACCTCTCCATTGTCATTCAGGAGGTAGAGCAGGTCACCTACTAATCAGAAGGTTGGTGGTTCAATTCCTGGCTGCTCCAGTCTGCATGCCAGAATATCCTTGAGCAAGATACTGAACCAGAAGTTGCTCTCTGAGGCAACCATCGGAGCGTGAATGGTAGACAGTAAGCACGAGGAATGGATGAATGCTAATGTGCTGTATAAGCGCTTTGACTGCTCAATTAGAGTAGAAAAGCTCTATATAAGAACTTGTCCGTTTATTTAGTCCACAATATTTATAAAGAGTTTGGACATAAGGTGACTGCATTGCATCACTTCATCACTGTGTTTCTTATTGATTTGTTTGTTTTGTTCTGAAAATAAGCAATCCTTACCTGAAAAAGATGCTCCAGATCCTGTATCGTTTAACATTAATAGGGCATTCATTACCCATGCAGTAAGTTACCCCCATATCATCACAGATGCTGTTAATAAGATATTTTGTTTATAGTTTTCCACTTTTTTTAGTATGTTGTATACAAAGTAGCCGAGGCATAGGCATCCCGACAACACCAGCCTATCAGAATCACAAATGTGGTCATGTTGGAGTGACTTTAAAAATGATAAGGATTGGTGGCAGGTGGATGTAACTATACAGGTAAACCAAGTTTCACCTGCAGTTCTCACAATATGCAAGAAACCCTGCTTCAGAAAATGACTCCTGTAATTGTTCGGTCTTGGGAAAAAAATAATGTTATTAATATGAGTACATGTTTTTGGAACTATTCTTGGATTTATAGTGTTTCTGAACACAAAGTAGAAATGGTGTTTGTGACTTGTTTGTATGGTAATTAAATAATTTGTCATCCAGTCCACGAGTGTGGCTCAATTTGTGTGGAGTGTAGAGGAAGAAGATATATCACAGCTATCACTAAACCTGTATTTTAAGGATGTTACCAAATATCTTGTACAGTGTAAAGAGATTTTTGTTTGTTGCCTTATTTAACAGTAATGAAGACATCCAGGCCAACGGACTGTGAAAATGTTCCAGCCAAGCCTGAATTTCTTGATCTTGCGCAACTACTCTTTTGTATTGTTTCAGAGTGTGTTTTAGTATTGTGTGTTCAAGTCAGGAAGTGCACACTCATATAAATAGACTCACATGTTATCTGTATGCTGACAAGAGCTCCAACACTGCTTCTGAAGAAGTTGATGGAATAGATCACAAATTAGTTTTAATTACACTTAGTTCTTCAGTAACATAAAACCTAGAAGCAGATTAATTCACTTTTAGCAACTCTAAAGTTGCCATGGTAATCACTGCCTTACTGCAAAAAGAGGCTTGGATCCTCTCAGGGACCTTTTTTGTCTTTTACTTTTGATTCAATTTGATTCAATTCAATTCGGTTTTATTTACATAGCACCAAATCACAACAAAAAGTTGCCTCAAAGTGGTTTATTGTGGGTAAAGACCCTACAATAATACAGAGAAAACCCAACAGTCAAAACGACCCCCTATGAGCAGCACTTGGTGACAGTGGGAAGGAAAAACCAGAGTAAGTATATGGTTAGACACCACGTTTTGTGGGGCAGAGTACAAGAGGTTTACTTTTATCTGAGCCTTTATGTCTTTAAGACATTCCTGCAGTTTAACTAATTGATGTGTGTCATCTGGCTTCATCAGCAGATAAAGCTGAGTATCATCTGCATAACAATGAAAATTTATGCAATCCTTTCTAATAAAACTGCCTATGGGAAGCATGTATAATGTAAATAAAACTGGACCTAGCACAGAACCCTGTGGAACTGCTTTAAGCTGTGCGTTTGTGAATTATACCACGGAGTCAGGCACTTCTGATTTGAAGCTTTCCTTTTCAGAGGAGCCACAGTATCCAAAGTTATACGCAGTGAGGATGTAAAACTATTGACGAGATAATCGACCTCACTGGGAGCAGAGTTTAGGTAGCTGCTCTGCACTGTGTTGGCACTGAAGAGCATAACAATGAAGGAATTAGATCCTTAAACGTAGATACAGCACTTTCAGAAAGACTTCTACTGTAATAAAACTTATTCCCACTGCTGTGTAATCCATTAAAGTAAATGTAAATGTTACTAAGAAATGATCAGAGTAAGGACCAGGTGGATGATAGATAATAACAAATAAAACAGTTTTTTTTTTTTCCCAATTAATTAATTTCAGCTGGTACATCTGATTGTTGGGGTTTCTCTCTATTATTGGAGGGTCTTTATCCTACAATATAAAGCACCTTGAGATGACTGTTGTTGTGATTTGGTGATATATAAATGAAATGAATTGAATTGAAAAAGCTTCAAGCTCAAACCAGTTCTGCCAAAGTATATCAAAGTATTAACATGATCTTTTACTGTGGTCACAACAATTAGGTGTGAGATGCTTTAACAGTAGAGGTTTTAAAATTCATATCTCAGGCATTTACTAGATAGCTTACTGATTCACATGATTCAGTATTTTTCCTAATCTCCTGTCACTATATGCAGCTAAACTGAATGGCTGTGTCACTGCCTGCTGCCTTCCTGTCTGAAGACCAGTTCAGTTGCTCAATCTGTCTGGAAGTATTTACCAAACCAGTCACAACACCATGTGGACACAGTTTCTGCCAATCCTGCATTTCCTCATATTGGGATGGAGGCAGACATACTTACCAGTGTCCTCTCTGCAAAGAGTCCTTCCACAAGCGTCCAGAGCTCCATGTCAACCTAACCCTGAAGGAAATAACTGAACAATTCAAGCAGATGGCCAGCTCGCCGATCGCTGGAAGAGTTGGAGGAATAGAACATCCCAACTCACATCCCCATCATAATCAACCACTATCACCTACATTACCAAGACAAGGGGAGATGCCTGAGAACATCTTTGCTGAGATGATGACACGTTTTCAGCAGTTGGCAGACCCTGGGTCGAATCATCAAAGCCGCGGTCGAGATGATACTCACTTTGCCAAGATGGAGCATCATGGCCCCCCACCACCCTACTCTCCTCCCTGCAGGTATCGAGCTGCACTTATATTATATTACAATAGGATAGACTCAACCACATATACTGCTTTTCCTCTAGTACCTACTCAGCTCATCTCAGCTCAACAAAGTTTTTAAGGTCATTAGGTGGCAGTACTTCATACAAGGTATTTTTTAGTATCTACTCCTATGTGGTTCCAAGTGAGCTCAAGCCTAAAATGTGTCGTCAACAAATTGCATGCCACTGATTGGCCAGGCGGTGACATCACTAGATGAGTCATAAGAACGACTCCTGTCAATGAGGGAAATGGCTGCACACTAAATCGTGCTTGGTGGCTGAGAACAGAATCCAGAGCAATCCAGATAGAGTGACCGTTTGGGTTTGTGTCACATACAAAAGACATCACAGGACTTTTGGACCACCTTGCTGACGTGGTACCTAATTGTAATGGAAAATGAACAAAACCAAGTAGAGTAGAGTCAAGTCGAGCTGAGTAGGTACTCGTGGTAATACTGTACTAATAAAAAGATTTAAGAAGTTGGACTCAGTAATTGTGACATAAAAATACAATGAAATAACTTCACATTAGTAAAGAAATGTTCATAAACTTTTCATGATGTTTTTTCTAGATGTGGGACAAATAGTAACAAGCAAACATTCAGAGAAAAGTATTTCATTTTACTTCTGCAGTAAAATGTGATGTTTGTCCTGAGAGCAGCGCTAAAACAAAGGCCGAGGAGTCATTCATTTAAAATATTCATTTTTCTCTCAGGGTAATGTTTCAGTGTTTTTGTTTCCAGATTTTCAAGTCTAGGCCTAAAGGTAAGGTTAGTGGGTTTTTTTAGTTCTACCATTAAAGATGGAAGTTTTCATATCCCATACACAGATTCATAGATGTTAGAAGGTCATCACAACAAGGACAGCATTTACTACTGAGGCAAATTTAAGGCTAACATCAGAGGTGGCAAAAGTACACACATCCTGTACTTAACTAGAAGTACAAATACTTGTGTTAAAAAATACTCTAGTAAAAGTTGAAGTACTGATTCAACTTCTTTACTCAAATAAAAGTAAAAAAGTACAGGCTCTGAACTGTACTTAAAGTAAGAGAGTAAAAGTAGTTCTTAGGCAGACGTTTCTACTATTTTTGTGCAAAGCTAACTGAACCTTGTGCTATATTACTGTAATAATAAACAATATTAGTACATGAGATTCTTTGTGTCAGGCTGTGATCAGCTGACATGTGCTGAGGTTTACTCCTCTTTGTGGATTTACACAACTGAATCCAAGCTGTAACCCAGTATTTCAGGAGCTATCATGACTGATTTCCATTCCCTGCACTGACAGTCTGCTGTTTATACTGCTGTTATACTGAGTGAATACAGTTGGTATTGTCGTATCTTGGATGGTTGCATTCTTGGAGAAACAATCCTCGCTGACAAAGTCTTAATGCATATATACAAAGTTTATTGCAAAGAAATAGACAGTGTCAAAACAGGCGCTTTTCCTTTGCAGCCTGGGACAGGGTAAATTGCCAATCGCCCTAACTCAATTCAACAAAGGGCAGAACAAAGGTTTTATACTTGGTGCAACCCACCACATTCCTAACTTTCCATATATGGCTATGAATACAGCTTCATCCTATATCTGAACATATGGTCAACTCCTTATATGGAAGGCCAGAGAGCTTGCCAGGGGCCATCTGTGCATTCCTTTTGAGCTGAGGCCAAACCTTTATGTTCAAGCTCAGGTTACTTCTTTTACACAAATCAATAAAGGCCTTAAGGAAAGAGACCATATATGCATATAGAGTTTAACATAGCAGTACAGACACCACAGTATAAAGGTGGAATTCAGTGAATGAACCTCAGTATCATCAGCATAAATTCAAATTAATCTCTGCTGCACTGATGTAACATGTGACCATGAACACCACAGCTGCTGTAAACTCACCACAGTACAGCAAACTGACCTGCTCATCCTGCACTACACTGCAGTATTTTGAATAACACAAAGTTAGTGTATCTCAGTTTGTTTTCCAGGACGTTTCACAATATGAAAAAACATCAACTTCACATCATATAAAGATCCAATACCTGATTTTAAAACGTAAGCTTTAAATTTCCAGGTTATCAGATGTCCCTGAGCAGTCCTTCCCTTTAAATCTAACCTCTCTTCTTCCTCTCCTTCCTCTTTCTCCATCTCTGAGTGAACTTCTCTCTTTCTTTTCTCTCTCACTAGAAATACAGCAGCTCTTCTTTTAGCCCGCAGACACACTGTGTGACAAACTACAGACAAAAAATGGGACCAGTTGCATCGTGTCTCTTTCCTCACCTTGATGGTGGCCAAGGTTCCAGTTTCCCTTAAAAAGACTGAGCTGAGAGCACTACCTAAATTTCCCTCCTGTATTTTAAACTTGTCATCTAGTGTTAACAGCTAAAAGTAACTATGCACATACAATATCAAAGTGTATGTACAGTGTATCACAAAAGGGAGTACACCCCTCACATGTCTGCAGATATTTAAGTATATCTTTTCATGGAGCAACACTGACAAAATGACACTTTGACACAATGAAAAGTAGTCTGTGTGCAGCTTATATAACAGTGTAAATTTATTCTTCCCTCAAAATAACTCAATATACAGCCATTAAAGTCTAAACCAGCGGCAACAAAAGTGAGTACACCCCTAAAAGACAATACCTGTAAATGTCCAAATTGAGCACTGCTTGTCATTTCCCCTCCAAAATGTCATGTGACTCATTAGTGTTACTAGGTCTCAGGTGTGCACAGGGAGCAGGTGTGTTCAGTTTTGTAGTACAGCTCTCACACTCTCTCATACTGGTCACTGAAAGTTCCAACATGGCAAAAAACTCTGTGAGGATCTTAAAGATGAATTGTTGCTCTGCATGAAGACTGTTATATAAGCTGCACACAGACTACTTTTCATTGTGTCAAAGTGTCATTTTGTCAAGTGTCAGTGTTGCTCCATGAAAAGATATACTTAAATATCTGCAGACATGTGAGGGGAGTACTCACTTTTGTGATACACTGTACAAATTGTAAACAATTGAAGGACTGCTATGTTTGAATAACATGTCATGGAAGCAAAATGACAAACAAGTTAATCGGTTTATGATTAGTTACATGATGACTTTATTCCGATGTTGCACATATCCAGTGTGAGGAGCTCCAGTGACTCCTCCTCTGATCTGCCGAAATGTCCCATCCACCTGAGAGGTCTGGAATTCTTCTGTCGTACTGATAACATCTGCGTGTGCAGCACTTGTGTGGAAACAACAGATCATCTAGGACACAACGTCACCCCTGCCAAGAGAGAGTGGCACATCAAGAAGGTTTGTGCATGTGTCAGTCAGATAGGAACTACACAACACAATTTTTGTTTTTAACCTTCAGGGGCCCTGATATGCTGTAGACATGTAGTGAATCTAATTTTCACAACAACATAACTGGGATGATGCTTTAACAACACGATTATACTGCACTTATGTGATTTGGGGTGAGATGAGCTGTATCTAGAACATGTTCAGCAAAAGCAACACAACCACAACTGCCAATCCAGAAGTCCAGAGGGTTATGGTGTCACCTTTGGAGCTGTGGAAATCCTAATGTATAAAATGCTGTGTGGGCCACACACCTGTGCTAGCATCTACAGTAACAGTTTGGTAGACAGACACTTCCTGTTCTTCAGTGTAACCAGTGGTTTGCACCTTGTTTAAACTGTATTTCCATTCATGAAGGCGTTTCTTGATTGTAGACTTTGACAGTGTTACACCTACCTCCTCCAGAATGTTCTTGACCTAGTTAAATGTTGTGGTTATTTTTCTTAACCACAGAAATAATTGTGCACTTTAGTTGTTGTCTATGATCCGGCCCTTTGGTGCTGCTGAGCTTGCCAGAGGATTCCTTCTTTTAAAGACTGTTCCAGATTGCTGATTTGGGCACTCTCTCTGATTTATCTTATTCTGTTTTTTCAATCTCATGATGGCCTCCCTCAATTGCACTGCCATCTCTTTGGGCTGCATATGTAAGATTACAGTAAAATCTATAAAATACATATTCAGTTCAATTCAATTTCCATTTCATTTATATAGCGTTGTGGGGTAAAGACCTGACAATATGGCCATGGCTGCTTGTCATTTGTGCAATTACTTTTGAGCCTCTGAAAATGGGGAACTATCTATAAAAATGTCTGTAATTCCCAAACAGGTCATTTTGTTAACCCTTTAACAGCAGCGATCGCTGCAGATTCACCTGTGACCTGCCCCGACCTGCCATGAAAAGCTGGTTAACACCAATCGTGTCACCGCTGAGACATCAGATCAGATGTACTTTAAATTTCTGCAATTGCAACCGTTTGTTGTATCGAAAGAATTCAAATTCTGAATGGTTTCTGAAAGCTGAGAAAATGGGGTTATTACAGTAATTGTTGCTGGAAGCCTGTGAATGGTGGGACATTTGCAGTTAAAGGGTTAAACTGATTGAATTAAAGCTGAAAGTCTGCACTTCAGTCACATTTAAAATTCACTGTGGCAATGTACAGAGGCAAACTGACAAAAATTTGTCTTTGTCCAACACATTGTGCTTCTAATTGTATATAAACATGTATCTGCAGCAGAATATGTGAACAGCAGTGTCTGTTAGACACAATGTGTGTTTTCTGTCTTATACAGGCTCAGTTAGGTATTGCAGAGGTGGAGCTAAAGGATCTCATCCGTGAAAGAGAGAGAAAAGTGAAGGAGATACACAACTCCTTGCAAGAGATACAGGTGAGTGATTTGAAGTGTTATTCATACCACACTCATACGGGGCAAATGATTAAAAAACATCCATCCATCCTCTTCAGGATCGCAAGGCAAGAGGTGGGGTACACCCGTACAGATCCCCAGCCTGTCACAGGACTAGCACAGACAGACAGACAACCATTCACAGTCACAAGCAATTTAGAATCACCAACTAACCTAACACCACTAACTGCATGTATTTGGACTGTGGGAGAAAACCCACACAAAGACGGGGACAACATGCCAACTCCACACAGAAAGGCCCGGGCTAAGGTGGTTTAAAATCCAGACCTTCTAGATACAGTGGGTTGCAAAAGTATTCATACCCCTTGAACTTTTCCATATTTTGTCACATTACAACCACAAACATAAATATATTTCACTGGAATTTAATGTCAAAGACCAACACAAAGTGATATACAATTGTGAAGTGGAAAATTATACATGATTCAAAACATTTTTTACAAATAAAAAACTGAGAACTGGGGGCTCAATACTTTTGCAGTGTGCAAAAGTATTGAGCCCCCCTGAGTCAGTACTTTGTGGAACCACCTTTTGCTGCAGTTACAGCTGCAGGTCTTTTAGGGTATGTCTCCACCAGCTTTGAACATCTAGTGACTGAAATTTTTGCCCATTCTTCTTTGTAAAACAGCTCAAGCTCAGTCAGATTAGATGGAGAGCGTTTGTGAACAGCAGTTTTCAGATCTTGCCACAAATTCTGGATTGGGTTTAGGTCTGGACTTTGACTGGGCCGTTCTAACACATGAATATGTTTGGTTTGAAACCCTTCCATTGTAGCCCTGGCTTTATGTTTAGGGTCGTTGTCCTGCTGGAAGGTGAACCTCCGCCCCAGTCTCAAGTCTTTTGTAGACTCCAACAGGTTTTCCTCCAAGATTGTCCTGTATTTGGCTCCATCCATCTTCCCATCAACTCTGACCAACTTCCCTGTCCCTGCTGAAGAGAAGCAGCCCCAGAGCCTGATGCTGCCACCACCATATCTGACAGTGGGGATGGTGTGTTCAGAGTGATGTGCAGTGTTAATTCTCCGCCACACATAGCATTTTGCATTTGGGCCAAAAAGTTCAATTTTGGTCTCCTCTGACCAAAGCACCTTGTTCCACATGTTTGCTGTGTCTCCAACATGGCTTCTGGCAAACTGCAAACGGGACTTTTTATGGTTTTCTTTTAACAATGGCTTTCTTCTTGCCACTCTTCCATAAAGACCACATTTGTGCAGTGCACGACTAATAGTTGTCCTGTGGACAGATTCCCCCACCTGAGCTGTGGATCTCTGCATTTGGTCCAGAGTCACCGTGGGCCTCTTGGCTGCATCTCTGATCGGTGCTCTCCTTGTTCTTGAAAGTTATATCCTGGTCAAAAATGACTCCAAGATTTCTCACAGTGTTACTGGAGGCCAAAGTAATGCCACCCAGAGTAAGTATCTGGTTAGATGCCATGTTTCTAAGATTTGTGGGGCCGAGTACAATTAGAGGTCATTCAGGCCTTTATGTCTTTAAGACATTCCTGCAGTATAACAGAAAGTTTAATTCCTGTTAAATTGTTATAATTTTAGAATATTGTCAGGAAGTAGGTGTGTGTCATCTGGCTTCGTGGACAGATAAAGCTGGGTAACATCTGCATATGAAAATATATTCTAATAATACTGCCTAAGGGAAGCATGTATAATGTAAATAGAATTGGTCCTAGCACAGAACCCCGTGGAACTCCATAATTAACCTTAGTGTCTGGAGAAGACTCCCCATTTACATGAACACATTGGAGTCTATTAGATAAATATGACTCAAACCACTGCAGTGCAGTACCTTTAATACCTATAGTATGCTCTAATCTCTGTAATAAAATGTTATGATCAACAGTATCAAAAGCTGCACTGAGGTCCAAACAGGACAAGCACAGAGATGAGTCCACTGTCAGAGGCTGTAAGAAGATCATTGGTAACCTTCATTAATGCTGTTTCTGTACTGTGATGAATTCTGAAACCTGACTGAAACTCTTCAAATAAACCGTTCCTCTGCAGATGATCAGTGAGCTGTTTTACAACTACTCTTTCAAGAGTCTTTGAGAGAAAAGGAAGGTTGGAGATTGGCCTATAATTAGCTAAGACAGCTGGGTCAGGTGACTGAAAATGTACAACAGTTCAAACTGAACATGTTTCAGTTTGTCACATTTGCATTTATGGTTTGCTCTGAATTCATTTTACTTTAGCATTTACTTTTACTGTTCTACTTTTTGACCAGGCTTGTTAAAAAACTTCCAGTAGTTGCCTTCAAACAGATAACTATTGCTGTTCCTCCATCAGGCTGCTGCTGAGAGAGAGACAAATGGAGTTGTTTGTGCTTTTTCCAAGCTGATCTCCAGCGTGGAGCGCTGCCAAGCTGAAGTCGTGGAGGTGACTAACTACATAGAGAATCTTATAAAGCAGACAGACCTTCTGTCTTTCCAAGGAAATCAAGTAGACAAGACTGCTTCTTACAGAAATGATCATTTTGAAGTATATTCATGAGCACATGTTTTTACTGTTGCACCCAGGTGATAGAGGTGTCTCTTCAAGCAGTGGAGCTCAAAGCTTATAGTATGCTAAGAGAGCTGGAAGAAGAAATAGATGAGCTTAAAAAAAGGAGTACAACACTGAGCCAGATGGCCCTGTCTGAGGACTACGTATTCTTTCTCAAGGTATGAATGAATGGATTAGGTAAATGAAATAAATTACTACACAAAATAATACAGAAGCAATAAATTTGTAGTATTCCACCTGTTCACCCCAAACCTCGGCACAGGAATTAAAATATGGTGAAATCAGTGAACAGCAGAGAATGTGGAGTGATTCATGGTCGAGAATGTGTTTTGCTTTACTCAATATTGAAATGCTTCTTGAAACTTTCCCATGTATATGATGATATGATTTATGAGACTTCCAGGTTATTTTATCATTTATTATCACAACAAAAAACGTATTCTCAAGAACTCTGTTTACCGTCTACAGTAATCCCTCGCTACTTCGCGGTTCGCTTTTCGCGGACTCGCTGTTTCACGGGTTTTTAATCAGTATTAGTGTAAAATAATATTGTGTGTGGGGAGGGTTTATAAAAACTTAAAATAGTGTATAACTACTAAAATAATGTATAAGTATTAAAATAAATATAGCGTCCCTACTTCGTGGATTTTCACTTATCGCGGGTGGTCCTGGAACGTAACACCCGCGATAAATGAGGGATTACTGTACATGTATCTGCACTTGTGAGTTTCTTTACTATTACCAAATAACATCATCTTAATTTTAATAATAATTTGTTGTGTCAGATCACTTTTTTTATGTTGGATTCAGGAGACAGACACCCTCTCTATTTTTAAGATTAGGCTCAAAACTTTACTTTATGATCAAGCTTATAGTTAGGGCTGGATCAGGTGACCCTGAACCCTCCCTTAGGGTTAAGGTTGGGGTTCCCCCCATCTGCAAATGTCATCTGCAAATAATGCTAATATAAATATATCAGATGCCTTATGAATGCCATTTATATTAATAATGAACAGTTTGGGACCCAGTACAGAATCCTTGTGGATGCTACATGCATGTTTATCTAAGAATTAATCATTTCTCGAATGGTTTCTCTATGATTTTGGAGAATTGCGGTAGTAGAGAAACAGGCCTGTAATCTGTGAAGTGCTATTCATATATAGAGTGTCACAGCTTTAGCTATTTTCATTTTATTTTAAACTTTATTGAGCCAAAATGATACGTTAGTAGTAATAATGAGGTGGCCCTTGCGCGTGCGTGTGCGTGTGCGCGTGCGTGATTAAAAAAGCCTTGCGCGTGCGTGTGAGGTGTGCGTTTTGCGCATGCGTGGTTGCGCTGACGTATGATAATGACGTACATGGTATCCGATCAAAAAACAATGGAGCTCATTGTCTCCTTACAAGGGGGAGGTTTTTCCCATCCGGACATCAAAGAGTTTTTTCAAATTCACAAGACAATGGTTAATTAAAAATACAAAGGTAAATAATCTAATATTCAAAGCTCACCTGTGGGGCATGCTACATACAAGACAGTGGTTAATTAAAATACGGTTGTGAAATAATAGGCGTATATCCTAGTTTCAACAGTGTGTGTGATACTCGACATCATTTACATGCGGAATGCTGGTCCCAGCCCACAGATCAATGGGTTATGGGTGTTACCAGACTATGACTGAAACCTGTTTTTATTTACATAGCTTCAATCCAGCGACAACAGCTGATTGTAGTGTTTAGCGTTTTTCACATTTCAAGGCTAGTTTCTTACATGCTTTGTAGTTATTTTTAATCTGATTTTCCCATCGGAGACTTTTTTTTCTCAGGAAATAACTCACATGTTAGGCGGATCCGTATGCAGTCCGAAGATCGCGGAGCTTTCTCTCTTTTTACCATGCAGTCCCACAGGGTTAAGACAGAAAACAGAATTTCATGCTCATCATAAGCTTTGTGCAATGAGTAGTACAATGTTTTCATGTTAAAGCGTAGACTGTCGGCTGGGCGATCAGCTGACATGATGTTTTTGTTTGTTTGGAGTCATTGTTACAAGCTACAAACAGTTTATACGTATCAGTTTTCGAGGTGAACAGCTGAATGTATCCTGACTGTATCTATTAAGCGTAATTTAATAAAATATTGTGGCGAGCTTCAGTCACAGAAGAGGAGACCGTGTAGCTTTCCACTATCCCGGCAGCCGCCAACTGGTCGCTACCGGAACAGCGCTTTTATTAGCACAAGCCAGCACACACAGCTATACAGGAAAACGTAGCCTGAAGTCATCGGCCATCATAGCCACCTACGTCACGGTGGCCCATTATCAACCCCCCCTTTACCAACTGTATACAACTGGCATCATGAACACAAAACCCACACCAAGACCCCCACACAGCATCATTGACTAACTAAAGGACCCCAATAACTAATAACACTCAAACATCAACCTAACAGTCCCATGAGTCTTTGCTCGGTGACATCTCCCATTGGCTGCCACATAGCCCCCACCAGACGGGGTTAGTCGTCCCCGACAACCCCATCGCCCAACACAAAGTCCTTCAAATGTCCCGGAGCCCGTCTTAGACGAACAGGCCGCCTGACACCAGCAGGGGGGACGCCGTCCTGGGTAGGACATGGGGCACCACCCGCGCCCCCTCCTCCAACGGTCGGTGAGGCAAGGGGCCGATATGGTGAAAGTCTGTCCTGGTGCAACACTACCATGCGCCCCCGGCCGGGCATGCGCACCCGATACACCACATCTGACAGCCGCATCACGACATCGGCGGGTCCTTGCCAGTGACTACAGAGCTTGGGGGACACCCCTTTCTTGCGGACCGGGCAGTACACCCAGACCTGATCTCCCGGCGCAAATGCCTTCCCCCTGCACCTGGAGTCGTAGGCTCTCTTCTGCCGCACCCCTGCTTCGGCCTGGGCTTGGCGGGTGTAGTCGTGGGCCACCCGCAGGCGTTCCCTCAGCCTCCGAAAGTAGTCCATTTCGTTCCCCCCAGCAATCTCCGGTTCAGGTGGGGCCCCGAACACCAGGTCCACTGGTGTGCGGAGTTCGCGCCCAAACATGAGGGCGGCAGGTGTGCACTGGCTGGACTCTTGAACAGCAGTTCGGTAGGACCAAAGGACCAGGGGCAGGTGTTGGTCCCAGTCCCGCTGGTGTTGACTGGTGAGGACGGCAAGCTGCGTGGCCAGGGTGCGGTTGAACCGCTCAACCAGACCGTCACTCTGAGGGTGGAGTGGTGTTGTCCTAGTCTTTTCCAGCCCCAACCGCCGGCAGACCTCTTTAAAGACCTGCGACTCGAAGTTCCGCCCCTGATCGCTGTGCAGTTCAGCGGGAACCCCAAAGCGAGTGAACATCTCCTCCACCAGCTTTTCCGCGGTTGTCGCTGCACTCTGGTCTGGCACTGCGTACGCCTCGGGCCACTTCGTGAAATAGTCCATGGCCACGAGTATGTACCGATTGCCAGCGTCAGTGATGGGGAAGGGTCCCAGAATGTCGACCCCTACCCGTTCCATCGGGGCCCCCACCAAGTATTGTTGCAATGGGGCGCGGGAACGCTGAGTTGGCCCCTTTTGGGCCGTACACGTGTCACAACAGTGCACATGCAACTCCACGTCTTGT
Source organism: Amphilophus citrinellus (assembly GCA_013435755.1). Classification (NCBI taxonomy): domain Eukaryota; kingdom Metazoa; phylum Chordata; class Actinopteri; order Cichliformes; family Cichlidae; genus Amphilophus; species Amphilophus citrinellus. The sequence goes on along the minus strand of CM024197.1, from coordinate 8,141,916 downwards.
CGGCAGCCAGGCCAGTAGAACCTTCCCCTCAGGCGGTGGAGGGTCTTAGCATTCCCATAGTGTCCCGCCCCCACCGAACCATGAACGAGCTCGAGTACCTTGGGGCGTAGCGACCGGGGCACCAACAGCTGCAGTATGTCCTTACCCCGTCCTGGGGCGTGCCATCTCCGGTACAGGAGGCCATCACAAGTCTCCAGGTTGCCCCACTGGGAGTAGTAGGCTTTCACCTCGGGTCCTTGTGCCGACACCCCCGTCCATTCAGGGCGCTGAGCACTCTCCAACCAGCCCTTCACCTGAGCCAACGCCGTGTCTGTCTCCTGCTGTTGCCTCAGTTGTTGCAGGGTCAGAGGGAGCCAACCTTCTCCACTGGTGGTAGCTTGAGCCGCTGCTACAGCCATTGCCAACTGGCCCCGTTTTTCTTGCCGCTGGCAGTAACGGCACTCTACCGCTACACAGGGGCGTCTGGAGAGGGCGTCAGCATTGCTATGCTGGCGGCCTGCTCGGTGCTGAATGTCAAAGTCATAACCTTGAAGTACTTCCAACCAGCGGGCCACCTGGCCCTCCGGCTGCTTGAAGTTCAGGAGCCAAGTCAGCGAAGCGTGATCGGTGCGAAGGAGGAAGTGGCTGCCCAACAAGTAGGGGCGGAAGTGTCGTACAGCCAGTACTACAGCCAACAGCTCGCGCCGAGTAACGCAGTAGTTTCTCTCAGCTCGGTCCAGGGTGCGGCTGAAATAGGCCACAGCATGCTCTCCACCTCCATCCCGTTGGGAGAGGACGGCCCCAACTCCTACATTACTGGCATCAGTGTCCACAATGAAGGGTTGGTTGGGATCCGGGTACGCCAACACAGGGGTGTTTGTGAGAGTCCTCTTGAGTTGGTCAAAGGCTGTGGCACACGTGCCGTCCCAGCTGAAGGGCTGGCCCTTGTTGGTCAGGCGGTGGAGGGGACTGGCGATGGTGGCGAATCCTTTGATGAATCGGCGGTAGTACGATGCCAGGCCTAAGAAGCTCCGAAGCTCCCTGACGTTCGCGGGGGTCGGCCAGTCCCGAACTGCGGCCACTTTGTCAGGATCTGTGGCTACCCCGCGGGCACTGACCACATGCCCCAGGAAGGTGGTCTCCCTCGCCAGCAGCCGACACTTTGCCGGGTTCAGTCGCAGCCCAGCCTGTCGGATAGCAGTGAAGACCTCGCTCAGGTTGGACAGCGCTTTGTCAAAGCCGTCGGCGTGCACCAACAGGTCGTCCAGGTACACAACGCAGCGGGTACGGGGAATGTCCGCCAGCACCCGTTCCATCAGTCTTTCGAATGTCGCTGGGGCATTGCAGAGTCCAAATGGCATAACCTTGAACTGCCACAGTCCTTGTCCAAGGGTGAAGGCAGTTTTTGGTCTTGCTTCAGGTGCCAGCTCTACCTGCCAGTAGCCACTCCGCAAGTCGAGGGAGCTAAACCAGCTGGACCCGGCAATGTGGTCAAGCGCGTCGTCTATTCGTGGAAGAGGATAGGAATCCTTCTTGGTGATCGCGTTGAGGGGGCGATAATCTACACAGAATCGCCAGCGCCCGTCCTTCCTCCTCACCAAGACAACTGGGAATGCCCACGGGCTGTCCGAGGGTTCAATCACGCCGGCAGCCGCCATCTCGCGGACCATATCCTCCGCCGCCTGTCGTTTTGCGAGGGGCAGCCGATGTGGGCGAAGGCGGACAGGTTGGGCGGAGCCGGTGTCGATGGTGTGTTGGACTAGCCCAGTGCGCCGGCAGTCTTTGTCGCCGGCCGCAAAGATGTCCATGTTGTCGTCCAGGAGGCGCTTTAACTGGTGGTGTTGGGCAGGAGTCAGGTCAGCGCCGCTGCGCTGCCATAGGTCGTGGACAGCCATGGTCGTCTCGGCTGATGGGAGGTTGGCGGATCCGCTCGCCGGGGGGGAGGTGAGCTGTGGCAATGCGAGGTTACCGGCCGTGGCCGGTGTGACACTGGACGCCGGCGCCTGCTGGAGTACAGCCGCCTGAAGACTCGCTTGCCTGTTTTTGGTCTTCTTTTTGCCTTTCCGGCCGCGCTGGAGAGGCAAAGTCTCCGTGCCGAGGGTGATGGCTGATCTTGGCACGTCGATGCAGGCCCCCCAGCGAGTCAGCAGATCTATGCCGATGATGCAGCAGTCCTGGATGTCGGCGAGCCAAAACTCATGTGCCAGCTCCGTACCTCCCACCTGGATTTGCAGCGACTTCTTCCCTTTCATGCCGGTCCTCTCCCCGGTCACGGTCATCAGCTGAGTGTTGGCGGGCGCCCACCCGCCCGCGGTTGGGTTGATTGTGCTGGGGAGGGCGCCAGGCCGTACGAGGGAAATAGTAGACCCTGTGTCGATGAGAGCCCGGCTAGGTTGGCCGTCGATATAGCAATCCAGATATAGCCCTCTCTCGTGACCCAGCCGGCTTACCAGCGTGCATCGTCCTTGGAGGGGGGTAGGCGGCCGGAGTGGTGGTCCCCTCACTAGGCCACTCCGCCGTCGTTTCCCTGTGGCTGGGTATCCCTGACCTTTGGCATTGGTGCAGGGCAGTTGCGGGCCACGTGGCCAGGCTCGTCGCACCGATAGCAGCGACCCGTTAGTCGCCGTGGGCGTCCTCGGACCGCCCTGGGTTGGAGCTGGCAGACCTCCGCCATGTCCTCCGGCTCCTCCGAGTCTGCTACCCTCACGTAAGGGTGCTGGGTGGAGGCTCTCTGCTGGTTGGGTCGTGACGAGAGCACCAGCTCGGCCCGTTCGGCTTCCTGGAGGGCTTCGCTGAGAGACCGGGGCATGGCGAGGCGGACATGTTGGCGTAGCCGCTCCGGGGACAGCCCTTGCAGAAAGGCATGTAGGCTCAACTCCTCCTGGGCAGCTGGGGGGAACTCCGGGTAGCCGCGTCTGGCATGTAGCTGCACGTCTGCAGCGAGGGTGCCCAGGCTCTCTCCCTCCTGACGACAGCGTTTGGCTAGTTGCTCCCTGCTTTGGTCGGTGGAGCGCCTCTGTCCAAACCGCCTTTCCAGTGCCAGGGTGAGGGCCCGAAGGTCCTGCTGTTCTGCTGGGGCCAGATCGAGAAGCACCTGTAACGCAGTCCCCTCCAATGCCAGGGCCAGGTGGGTGGCGGCTTCTTCATTGCTCCAGCTACTGTGGTATGCTGCTAGTCGGACTTGTGAGAGATAGGGCTCCAGCGGCGTCGCTCCGTTGTACTTCGGTAGCTTGGCTAGTGTCTTGGGCCTGGCCCCTGCCCGCTGCGAGCTAAGCGTCGGCGTCAGCGGGGCTGCCTCGCCCGCGGGAGGGGTTGTATTATTAGCGGTTAGCTCACCATCTTCCGTGCGCGGCGGGCTGTCATCCTTCCTCCCTGACAGTAGGGGGCGGCGGAGTCGCGGTGCGCTGGCCCCGTCTGGGAAGCTCGGTGGGCGTGGATCGCCGGCTCGCTCTCTTTGCCGTTGCATCGCTTCCTCAAGGAAGTGAAGGTCCTGCTCTATGGCGCGTTGCAATTCCTCGATCTCCCTCTCCATTCTCGGAGGGCGCTCTATCCCACTTCTGACACCAATGTGGCGAGCTTCAGTCACAGAAGAGGAGACCGTGTAGCTTTCCACTATCCCGGCAGCCGCCAACTGGTCGCTACCGGAACAGCGCTTTTATTAGCACAAGCCAGCACACACAGCTATACAGGAAAACGTAGCCTGAAGTCATCGGCCATCATAGCCACCTACGTCACGGTGGCCCATTATCAACCCCCCCTTTACCAACTGTATACAACTGGCATCATGAACACAAAACCCACACCAAGACCCCCACACAGCATCATTGACTAACTAAAGGACCCCAATAACTAATAACACTCAAACATCAACCTAACAGTCCCATGAGTCTTTGCTCGGTGACATCTCCCATTGGCTGCCACAATATCTATTACTAACGTGTTAAAGCATGGAGCGATGAGAGTGTGATCAGCTGACATGGAGTTCTTTTGTTGTTCGTTCAGATGAATGCGCAAAGGATCATGGGAGTTCTCATTTTGGTGTTTATGTGTTTAGTTACAGAATTATCAGCTATGTTTTGATGCTCTCTCATCGATCTTATTAGTGTGAGATGTGAATTGCGCAGGGTGTGTGGTATGGAGGGTATTTATTTAATGAAACACCGTGACCGTGGTGGATGGAGCCGCTAAAGGCCTAGCCTCGCCGTGGCGATTTTGCAGTACGGAGATCTGCGCTCTGTGAGCAAAGGGTCTCTATGTGAATAGAAACGCATTTCCTGTATGGGGTTACAGTCATGTGAGTAAGTAATGCGAAGTTAACTCAAAAGTCTCTTGAGTTTTCTTTCTTTACTCTACCGTGACGCATGCGCTGTGCGATCCAATATTCGGTCTCACCATCTCTCCCGCATGGCTCTCCTTATTTCCCATATGTTCATCAAAGAGGTGCAAATCTCACTGCACAGTGGCTAAATAAAAATACAATGGTAAATAATCTAATATCCGAGCTCAGCTGTCGAGCATGAAGCACACAACACAGTGGATAATTAAAAATACAAATGGTGGATAAACCTATACCCGAGCCCACCTGTCGAGCATAACACAGTGGTTAAATAAAAATACAATGGGGGTTAAGCCAATGTCCGTGTTCACCAGTGGGGGTGTTACACTACATCGTTTACATACAGAACGGTGGATGACCCAGGGCTCACATCAAAAGCTAGCAGATTCAGTCTGAAGCCGTACCTTTCACACACACACACACACACACACACACACACACACACACACACACACACACACACACACAAATAATTAAAACAGTGGTCTTACTAAAAAACCGATGCAGTGTTAAAATAAATTAAAAAAAATATATATATACTGACATCCACAACATATCCCAACATCCGCTTAGCAATGTGTAACTTTTACAAAGCCATAACCCGGCGACAACTTGGAGTACGGCCCTGACCTGTGTGGGTACAGGGCGTCTGTTAATAAAACTGCACTTCCTGTATGGGATCACAAGCATGTGAGTAGGTAATGCAAAGTTAGCTCAAAAATCTCTGAGTTTTGCTTCTTCTAGCAAGCAGTCCCACAGGCTTGTGTGATCTCGTTTAGTGAGTAGAGCAAACAAATTTGCTGTAAAAACCCAAACATCTCCCGATTGTATTAAAAAATATCAGATTCTGCATTTTACAATGAACCTTTACTATGGTTGTGTCATGATCCTGACCAATGCGTTTTGTTTCTTTGAGTTAGGTTTTCAGTTCTGAGTTTGGACTTTCAGGTTACTATGATTTTCTGTTATAGTGTATCTGAATGTTCTCATGTCTTAGTCCTTTGTCATGTGTAGTTTTGTTATATTCTTCAGGGTATGTTTCTTATAGTTCAGTTTCTCAGTTTGATGATTGCTGCACTATTTATGTATTCAGGTTTCTCCATTTGTTTTGTCTGTTTTATTCCCATATCTTGGCCCTTCTGTGTTTAGGTTCCCTCTGTTAAGTTTACATACGGGCCATGTTTAGGGCACATCCTGTTTTATTTTGATCTTGTGTTCATTGTGCGTTGTGTTTAGTTTACTTCCCCCTGTCTCGTTAGTGAATTTCGTTCACCTGTGTTGTCACCGGTTTCCCTTTCCCCTTATTATGTCTCAGTGTATTTAAGGTCTCTCTGTTGTTTAGTTCCTTGTCGCGTCAGTTTTTTCATAGGTTTTTCCCGCTGTGTGCTTCTGTCTATGCTCTAAGTTCATGTTTATGCTCCTCGTTCTCGCTATATTTTGTTATTAAACTTTGGAATATTAAGCTCCTCGCCTTACGAGTCCTGTACTAGGGACCTCTACCTAGGTGTCCACAGACCGAACCGGGGCAGTATGTTTCATGATAGCTGTTAGGGTCCTTAAGCAGACATGTAATGTATCATAAACAGCATCCATCTTGGTTGATTTATCATATGTTTCACCAATACCTCAAACATGGCGCAGAATGTGCACCTACTCAAACAGCTGTTTTACTCCCATATTCATCTATTTATGAGTCTGTCCATTTTAAGCAGAAATTAAAACGTGGTCCTAGTTTCTGTTTTTTAGCACCGAAGATGTTTTCACTGAGCTTGATAAAACCTGACAGTTTGGTGAAATCATTATAGCTGCAGAATTTCATCCTTTTATTCTGACCCTAGCACACAGCTTACCCAAAGCACGTTTCAAACTCACAACAGAATATCACACAGGAGGAAATAATGTCTCAGTGACATGTATAATCCTATTTTTGTGTAAGTCAAAACGATGCACCGATTTACCCATTATCCGTGTTTCTATTCTTTTTTTTTTCATCATTAACAGAGGATCTTAGCTTGTTAATGAAACATCTCTGCACAGTTTGTCTTCATCAGAATCAAATCAATAGACTACAGCAGAATAAAAGTTTATTACAGGGTGTTGTTAAATCACATCAATTCGGCTAACATGTTTAAATCACCTTACAAAAAAAAACCTCACACTCCTAAATAACCTTTTATAAAATATCAATGCTAACAGACCGTATGTCTGCATAGTGCAAATGGTATAGTGTGCTGATAAATCAGATCATACAGACTATCACATTTTTTTTTTTTTTTCATGTGTAAACTTTGATTTTTCTGTATCTTAGACTGCTTAGTACACACACACACACACACACACACACACACACACACACACACACACACACACAAAGGGTTAGAGACAGTCAAGGACGGGCCCCCGTCAGAGCAAAGGATCATGGGAGTTCTCATATTGGTGTTTATGTGTTTAGTTACAATGTTATCGGACATGTTTTGCGGATCTCTCATTGATATCATTAGTTTGAGATGTGAATTACACACGTTGTCAGGCATGGAGACTAGCTAGTAATGAAACACCGTGACCGAGGTGACTGTGCCCGCTAATGGCCTACGGCCACCGTGACTGACTCAGAACACGCATATCCTGCAGTACCTACATATGACCAGTAGGACGAGGGCAGGAGTTGGTGTTAAAGCTTTGTTCCTGCTCCGTTTGCGAGTGTGTGAATTACACAATGGCTCAGGAATATGATCTGGTGGAGACGTCTCAGATGCACGCGGTCGTGCTCGACTTTGTTAAACTTACCGTCAAGGCTGTTCTAAACATGCTTATTCAAAAACACAAAAGAGAGATTTGCGCAGGATGTGAAGCCTCACAAAGAAGACACACCTGTGGGGCTCCCTTAGAGAGACACTACTTTTTCAAATATTATGACCACCTATCGAAAAGATTTTGGAATGGACATTTTATCCCTATATTGGTCCAAATTCTCCGTTTGGAAGGATTCACCCCTGACAAACACAAGCTTATGGGTGCTACGGAGGCTTATCTTCACGAGTTAAGAGAAGTCCACGATATTGAACGGGCGCTTTTTGAAATGGGGAACAGTGTTATTGGTGTCAAACAAACATCTGTTGACCAAGTGATAAACCAGAAGTATCATCTATGGATTTAACTTCATTGTGTGCATTTAAATCGAAACTGTATACTTTTTGGCTGATTCCATCGTTTGTACTTGATATACTTAATTTATGTCATAAAATTTTTAATTATTTTATGTCTATGAACATGTAACTATGTGACTTGTGTATTTCTGTTTTACATGATTATATTCTGCTACGGATTATCTTAGTCTGATCATCCATGAAAAAATAAGAGATTTTTAATCTCAAGGGTTCCTTTCCTTGCTAAAATATCACCTTAGATTGACATCACTATAGTGGACTTAAGTCATTTTTCATAGTATCATATCATTGTTTGTTGATGCGCAAAGTCTGCAACAATATGTTTTTAAAATAAAAGTTAGTAGTGTTGTACCGGTGAGACACAGATGCGTTTTTATACACAAATCTGCACACTGTCTCATGCCTAAGTATTGATCAGACACACATTGGGGTCGTATAGGCATGATCCATGCTACAAAAGACCAAAACATAATGTGTTTATATATTTTTGTGTTTAAAAGAGGGTGTTACAGAGGGGTTATTGAGGTTAAAAGGAAAAAAAAAAAGAAAAGCTCACGCAAGTCTGCTCATAAACCCTAGAGGTGTTAAAGCATCTTTTTGTTCTTCAGCACAGCTGTTATCAACATTATTCTTAAAGATAATTACCCACATATTCATCTGCAGGTTGATCCATAAAGACTTTATATGGTTTTAGTTTAAAGCAGCTGTACAAGAGAGAGAAAAGCATTAACTATATTCTAACCACATACTTGAAAAAAGCTCAAAGTTTACCCAAACAGCGCTGCACCGCGCACATCTACTATGAAATGGGTGAATATCAGTTAGGATTATCTACTAGGCTTTGTTTTGTGAGTAAAAAAACACTGTACTGATTTATATTACTTAAAACTATGAGGTGAAATTAATACCATCACACAAGGTTGTGATGTTTATGTATCCAAAAATCAAAACATTCAGCGCACTGAATGCATTATTGGTTCAGTGTCGTTTATACACACTTTACAAGTTTTGTCCCAATAAAAGGTTACAGATTAAGAAAAATGGACTCTAAGCAAATGCAAAATCCCACAGACTGAGGGAGATAACTCAGAAAACCTCATCCACACAGTTCAACACCTACCCCCACATTCACAATTCCTACCAATACAGACATACCACCCCTCCCCATCACTTCTCCCCCCATCAGCTCAGGACTATCCCTTCACAGCACCCCCACGCCTGCAGTCTTGTGTGTGATTTAAACTATGTTTTTAACTCACACAGTATAACCGCAAGGATTTTATATTGCTCATGATTGGATCTATACCACCTTTTCTAGGGTTTTTTTTAATTTTTTTATAGGAATAAAAGGCCTATAAATTTACCGCTGTTTTAATTCCTTTCACACCAAACCATCATGAGTTATGTTTGAGTAAATTAGTCATGTATTTTCAGAGCCTACATCAGTGGTAAGTGGAATCTGAAACTAAGTTAGATAAAAATAATGCAGCTGCACGAGGGTTGTAGGGGTCATACTTACATCATACCTGATAGAGGAATACCAGACTCATGTAGTTGAAGAAACATTTTTATTTAACAAGATACAGCCACACGTATTTTGTTGTAATCAAACAGGTCTTGTGCACTTAGTTTGTAACCACAAATTTATTCTGTAGTGAAGATCATGAAATTTTTTACATGTGTAACAGTTTTAATGATCAGATACACATGAACAGAGGTGTTTAATGTGAAAAGAGTCGTTAGTTTGCACATTTTGTAGGTGGGAAAAAAGAGCAGTAAGCACAGAAAAAAAGTCCTTGTTTCTTTTTTTTTGGAACACAAAAACTGTGTATCACTACTGCTTTATGAACGTTTATCCCATCACATATCACAAAAAACTCACCAGTCTAGATCTGTAATACTGATATACCTATGTATGTATGGCCCTCTGTCTCCCAAATCCAAATTGTGGGGTGGGACGTTTGAAGGCTCTCCATACTTTTCTAAGCATACGCATCCAAGGAAAAGTCAGGCATCAGTCTGAGGGACATAATGCTCTATTGGGCTTGATTATTCAATACATTGTACGATTTTTAAAATTTCTAACCCTTGATTTAGCAGGATACTAATAAAGAGAAGTGTGTATGGAAACATATGATCTCAGAGGCGCTTTTATTTCACCCTAGGTGTCAGAAACTGTTATATTATCATTTTATTAGCGACTTTTGTGCGTATCTCCCAAGGATAAGACCTGTCAATCATTTTGTTTTACGCTTGATATGAATCAAACATTCGTACCACAGACTATGCATGAATTTAGTGGCTGTTTAGACGCTAGTAATACAACGCCTGTTTTTACCATGACACCCTCCCCCTTTCACACGCGGTCTTTAAAAGCCGTGATCGATTGTTGTGGGGGCATATATTTTCACATCACAGACTCTGGGACGAGAATATGGCGTCTTACAACTCTTCTGATCAGACAAACCTCAACAAACAAAGTACAAACAGTACAGTCAGTGAAAACTCTGAAGTCTCTGAATACGGCTTCCCTACATCTGAAAAATGGTGTGTTGGTGTCGAAACGTCTGTCTGGAGTGCGTCGCCTCCGCAACCCTGGACTATCGAACCCAGTGAGGATGATGAGGAAGATTTGTGGCATTTTAATCCTTCAACATGCATCGATGCAACAGAGTGGGCCTGGCCTCCTTTCGTCGGACCGCAGAAAACATCTGACCCTCAGTCAATTAAGTCTGAAGATGTCATGTCAGAATATCCTAACCAGCCACCCAGCGAGGTAAAGAAATCAGCGGGCACCATAGGGTCCGTGGGTAATGAGAAAACGCCTGTCCCCGATCCGCTTAAAGATTCGTCATGTGATCTGACCTGGTGGAGCGGTCCACAGACATCATTATGCCCCTGTTCGTGGTGCGACCCAAACTTCCACATACGTCGCCGTCGTATCCACACCATCAATAACAAGGGATGGGATTTCGGTGTAGCTGCAATGTTAGACATTCCACGTAACCGTATCAGGGATGAGGAGAAAGCATCTGAACCTGAGCCGCTCTGGATTCAGGATGATGCCATACCCTATGTACCTGAATGGTGGACCCCCTCAAACACCACATCAGTTTGAGACAACCTGTAACATTACAGTAACAAGCATTTTACGAGAAAATTGATTGTTTGATACGCCTATGTGTATAAATCATTTGATGTCTTATGTTGTTTTTTGTGATATGTGATGGGATAAACGTTCATAAAGCATGAGTGATACACAGTTTTTGTGTTCCAAAAAAAAAGAAACAAGGACTTTTTTTCTGTGCTTACTGCTCTTTTTTCCCACCTACAAAATGTGCAAACTAACGACTCTTTTCACATTAAACACCTCTGTTCATGTGTATCTGATCATTAAAACTGTTACACATGTAAAAAATTTCATGATCTTCACTACAGAATAAATTTGTGGTTACAAACTAAGTGCACAAGACCTGTTTGATTACAACAAAATACGTGTGGCTGTATCTTGTTAAATAAAAATGTTTCTTCAACTACATGAGTCTGGTATTCCTCTATCAGGTATGATGTAAGTATGACCCCTACAACCCTCGTGCAGCTGCATTATTTTTATCTAACTTAGTTTCAGATTCCACTTACCACTGATGTAGGCTCTGAAAATACATGACTAATTTACTCAAACATAACTCATGATGGTTTGGTGTGAAAGGAATTAAAACAGCGGTAAATTTATAGGCCTTTTATTCCTATAAAAAAATTAAAAAAAACCCTAGAAAAGGTGGTATAGATCCAATCATGAGCAATATAAAATCCTTGCGGTTATACTGTGTGAGTTAAAAACATAGTTTAAATCACACACAAGACTGCAGGCGTGGGGGTGCTGTGAAGGGATAGTCCTGAGCTGATGGGGGGAGAAGTGATGGGGAGGGGGGTATGTCTGTATTGGTAGGATTTGTGAATGTGGGGGTAGGTGTTGAACTGTGTGGATGAGGTTTTCTGAGTTATCTCCCTCAGTCTGTGGGATTTTGCATTTGCTTAGAGTCCATTTTTCTTAATCTGTAACCTTTTATTGGGACAAAACTTGTAAAGTGTGTATAAACGACACTGAACCAATAATGCATTCAGTGCGCTGAATGTTTTGATTTTTGGATACATAAACATCACAACCTTGTGTGATGGTATTAATTTCACCTCATAGTTTTAAGTAATATAAATCAGTACAGTGTTTTTTTACTCACAAAACAAAGCCTAGTAGATAATCCTAACTGATATTCACCCATTTCATAGTAGATGTGCGCGGTGCAGCGCTGTTTGGGTAAACTTTGAGCTTTTTTCAAGTATGTGGTTAGAATATAGTTAATGCTTTTCTCTCTCTTGTACAGCTGCTTTAAACTAAAACCATATAAAGTCTTTATGGATCAACCTGCAGATGAATATGTGGGTAATTATCTTTAAGAATAATGTTGATAACAGCTGTGCTGAAGAACAAAAAGATGCTTTAACACCTCTAGGGTTTATGAGCAGACTTGCGTGAGCTTTTCTTTTTTTTTTTCCTTTTAACCTCAATAACCCCTCTGTAACACCCTCTTTTAAACACAAAAATATATAAACACATTATGTTTTGGTCTTTTGTAGCATGGATCATGCCTATACGACCCCAATGTGTGTCTGATCAATACTTAGGCATGAGACAGTGTGCAGATTTGTGTATAAAAACGCATCTGTGTCTCACCGGTACAACACTACTAACTTTTATTTTAAAAACATATTGTTGCAGACTTTGCGCATCAACAAACAATGATATGATACTATGAAAAATGACTTAAGTCCACTATAGTGATGTCAATCTAAGGTGATATTTTAGCAAGGAAAGGAACCCTTGAGATTAAAAATCTCTTATTTTTTCATGGATGATCAGACTAAGATAATCCGTAGCAGAATATAATCATGTAAAACAGAAATACACAAGTCACATAGTTACATGTTCATAGACATAAAATAATTAAAAATTTTATGACATAAATTAAGTATATCAAGTACAAACGATGGAATCAGCCAAAAAGTATACAGTTTCGATTTAAATGCACACAATGAAGTTAAATCCATAGATGTACTTCTGGTTTATCACTTGGTCAACAGATGTTTGTTTGACACCAATAACACTGTTCCCCATTTCAAAAAGCGCCCGTTCAATATCGTGGACTTCTCTTAACTCGTGAAGATAAGCCTCCGTAGCACCCATAAGCTTGTGTTTGTCAGGGGTGAATCCTTCCAAACGGAGAATTTGGACCAATATAGGGATAAAATGTCCATTCCAAAATCTTTTCGATAGGTGGTCATAATATTTGAAAAAGTAGTGTCTCTCTAAGGGAGCCCCACAGGTGTGTCTTCTTTGTGAGGCTTCACATCCTGCGCAAATCTCTCTTTTGTGTTTTTGAATAAGCATGTTTAGAACAGCCTTGACGGTAAGTTTAACAAAGTCGAGCACGACCGCGTGCATCTGAGACGTCTCCACCAGATCATATTCCTGAGCCATTGTGTAATTCACACACTCGCAAACGGAGCAGGAACAAAGCTTTAACACCAACTCCTGCCCTCGTCCTACTGGTCATATGTAGGTACTGCAGGATATGCGTGTTCTGAGTCAGTCACGGTGGCCGTAGGCCATTAGCGGGCACAGTCACCTCGGTCACGGTGTTTCATTACTAGCTAGTCTCCATGCCTGACAACGTGTGTAATTCACATCTCAAACTAATGATATCAATGAGAGATCCGCAAAACATGTCCGATAACATTGTAACTAAACACATAAACACCAATATGAGAACTCCCATGATCCTTTGCTCTGACGGGGGCCCGTCCTTGACTGTCTCTAACCCTTTGTGTGTGTGTGTGTGTGTGTGTGTGTGTGTGTGTGTGTGTGTGTGTGTGTGTGTGTGTGTGTGTACTAAGCAGTCTAAGATACAGAAAAATCAAAGTTTACACATGAAAAAAAAAAAAAAAGTGCTAGTCTGTATGATCTGATTTATCAGCACACTATACCATTTGCACTATGCAGACATACGGTCTGTTAGCATTGATATTTTATAAAAGGTTATTTAGGAGTGTGAGGTTTTTTTTTGTAAGGTGATTTAAACATGTTAGCCGAATTGATGTGATTTAACAACACCCTGTAATAAACTTTTATTCTGCTGTAGTCTATTGATTTGATTCTGATGAAGACAAACTGTGCAGAGATGTTTCATTAACAAGCTAAGATCCTCTGTTAATGATGAAAAAAAAAAGAATAGAAACACGGATAATGGGTAAATCGGTGCATCGTTTTGACTTACACAAAAATAGGATTATACATGTCACTGAGACATTATTTCCTCCTGTGTGATATTCTGTTGTGAGTTTGAAACGTGCTTTGGGTAAGCTGTGTGCTAGGGTCAGAATAAAAGGATGAAATTCTGCAGCTATAATGATTTCACCAAACTGTCAGGTTTTATCAAGCTCAGTGAAAACATCTTCGGTGCTAAAAAACAGAAACTAGGACCACGTTTTAATTTCTGCTTAAAATGGACAGACTCATAAATAGATGAATATGGGAGTAAAACAGCTGTTTGAGTAGGTGCACATTCTGCGCCATGTTTGAGGTATTGGTGAAACATATGATAAATCAACCAAGATGGATGCTGTTTATGATACATTACATGTCTGCTTAAGGACCCTAACAGCTATCATGAAACATACTGCCCCGGTTCGGTCTGTGGACACCTAGGTAGAGGTCCCTAGTACAGGACTCGTAAGGCGAGGAGCTTAATATTCCAAAGTTTAATAACAAAATATAGCGAGAACGAGGAGCATAAACATGAACTTAGAGCATAGACAGAAGCACACAGCGGGAAAAACCTATGAAAAAACTGACGCGACAAGGAACTAAACAACAGAGAGACCTTAAATACACTGAGACATAATAAGGGGAAAGGGAAACCGGTGACAACACAGGTGAACGAAATTCACTAACGAGACAGGGGGAAGTAAACTAAACACAACGCACAATGAACACAAGATCAAAATAAAACAGGATGTGCCCTAAACATGGCCCGTATGTAAACTTAACAGAGGGAACCTAAACACAGAAGGGCCAAGATATGGGAATAAAACAGACAAAACAAATGGAGAAACCTGAATACATAAATAGGGCACCAATCATCAAACTGAGAAACTGAACTATAAGAAACATACCCTGAAGAATATAACAAAACTACACATGACAAAGGACTAAGACATGAGAACATTCAGATACACTATAACAGAAAATCATAGTAACCTGAAAGTCCAAACTCAGAACTGAAAACCTAACTCAAAGAAACAAAACGCATTGGACAGGATCATGACACATCCATAGTAAATGTTCATTGTAAAATGCAGAATCTGATATTTTTTAATACAATCGGGAGATGTTTGGGTTTTTACAGCAAATTTGTTTGCTCTACTCACTAAACGAGATCACACAAGCCTGTGGGACTGCTTGCTAGAAGAAGCAAAACTCAGAGATTTTTGAGCTAACTTTGCATTACCTACTCACATGCTTGTGATCCCATACAGGAAGTGCAGTTTTATTAACAGACGCCCTGTACCCACACAGGTCAGGGCCGTACTCCAAGTTGTCGCCGGGTTATGGCTTTGTAAAAGTTACACATTGCTAAGCGGATGTTGGGATATGTTGTGGATGTCAGTATATATATATTTTTTTTAATTTATTTTAACACTGCATCGGTTTTTTAGTAAGACCACTGTTTTAATTATTTGTGTGTGTGTGTGTGTGTGTGTGTGTGTGTGTGTGTGTGTGTGTGTGTGTGTGTGTGTGTGAAAGGTACGGCTTCAGACTGAATCTGCTAGCTTTTGATGTGAGCCCTGGGTCATCCACCGTTCTGTATGTAAACGATGTAGTGTAACACCCCCACTGGTGAACACGGACATTGGCTTAACCCCCATTGTATTTTTATTTAACCACTGTGTTATGCTCGACAGGTGGGCTCGGGTATAGGTTTATCCACCATTTGTATTTTTAATTATCCACTGTGTTGTGTGCTTCATGCTCGACAGCTGAGCTCGGATATTAGATTATTTACCATTGTATTTTTATTTAGCCACTGTGCAGTGAGATTTGCACCTCTTTGATGAACATATGGGAAATAAGGAGAGCCATGCGGGAGAGATGGTGAGACCGAATATTGGATCGCACAGCGCATGCGTCACGGTAGAGTAAAGAAAGAAAACTCAAGAGACTTTTGAATTAACTTCGCATTACTTACTCACATGACTGTAACCCCATACAGGAAATGCGTTTCTATTCACATAGAGACCCTTTGCTCACAGAGCGCAGATCTCCGTACTGCAAAATCGCCACGGCGAGGCTAGGCCTTTAGCGGCTCCATCCACCACGGTCACGGTGTTTCATTAAATAAATACCCTCCATACCACACACCCTGCGCAATTCACATCTCACACTAATAAGATCGATGAGAGAGCATCAAAACATAGCTGATAATTCTGTAACTAAACACATAAACACCAAAATGAGAACTCCCATGATCCTTTGCGCATTCATCTGAACGAACAACAAAAGAACTCCATGTCAGCTGATCACACTCTCATCGCTCCATGCTTTAACACGTTAGTAATAGATATTTTATTAAATTACGCTTAATAGATACAGTCAGGATACATTCAGCTGTTCACCTCGAAAACTGATACGTATAAACTGTTTGTAGCTTGTAACAATGACTCCAAACAAACAAAAACATCATGTCAGCTGATCGCCCAGCCGACAGTCTACGCTTTAACATGAAAACATTGTACTACTCATTGCACAAAGCTTATGATGAGCATGAAATTCTGTTTTCTGTCTTAACCCTGTGGGACTGCATGGTAAAAAGAGAGAAAGCTCCGCGATCTTCGGACTGCATACGGATCCGCCTAACATGTGAGTTATTTCCTGAGAAAAAAAAGTCTCCGATGGGAAAATCAGATTAAAAATAACTACAAAGCATGTAAGAAACTAGCCTTGAAATGTGAAAAACGCTAAACACTACAATCAGCTGTTGTCGCTGGATTGAAGCTATGTAAATAAAAACAGGTTTCAGTCATAGTCTGGTAACACCCATAACCCATTGATCTGTGGGCTGGGACCAGCATTCCGCATGTAAATGATGTCGAGTATCACACACACTGTTGAAACTAGGATATACGCCTATTATTTCACAACCGTATTTTAATTAACCACTGTCTTGTATGTAGCATGCCCCACAGGTGAGCTTTGAATATTAGATTATTTACCTTTGTATTTTTAATTAACCATTGTCTTGTGAATTTGAAAAAACTCTTTGATGTCCGGATGGGAAAAACCTCCCCCTTGTAAGGAGACAATGAGCTCCATTGTTTTTTGATCGGATACCATGTACGTCATTATCATACGTCAGCGCAACCACGCATGCGCAAAACGCACACCTCACACGCACGCGCAAGGCTTTTTTAATCACGCACACGCACGCGCAAGGGCCACCTCATTATTACTACTTACGTTGCGGATGAATGTAAGTGGTTCTGTGATCTTTTCTATAATCTTCTTAACATTTTTTATATTGATATCATTACAATCAGTGGATGTTTTGTATTTACACATATTTTCAATATCAGTCATTTATTTTTCCTGCACTGCAGTAAAGAACATTGAATGAGAGTTAGAGGATCAAGTTTAGAGGTAGGGTGCAGACATGTCCAGGGGATTGGATGTTAACTTGTACTCCATTCTGGAGGAGTTCATGGTAACAATGTAGGATCAAGTGAATAAGGCCCCAATTCTACTGGTCTAGAAACCAGACCGTGACCATCTAGTAATCTCCAGTCATGAGGGAAATGTTATTATTTCCCAACCAGTTTGCGAATGGCTGCTGGAGGTTGCTGGCAGTCGGTGAGGAAAATGATTGTTAAATCACCAATCACACAGGCCTACAGACCAGTCTGTGACTCCCCGGCAACCAAAGGTAACTGGGGAAATTTATATGTGCCCCAACTGATTGGCAAAAATGTGTGATTGTTTTGGTCACAAGCATATTCCTGAGTAGTTTGAATGAAAGTGATGGACTTGCCTATAAACACTGTCCAGCTATTCTCCAAGCTGTAGTAAAACTGTGAAAAGTGCAACACAAACTGTAAATGGAGACCTTGAGATATGATGGGGCCTGATTATTCAAGACCTTGTAGGTGAGGAGAAGGATTTTAAATTCTATTCTAGATTTAACAGGGAGCCAATGAAGAGAAGCCAATATGGGAGAAATCTGCTCTGTCTTTCTAGTCCCTGTCAGTACTCTAGCTGCAGCATTTTGGATCAGCTGAAGGCTTTTCAGGGAGCTTTTAGGACAGCCTGATAATAATGAATTACAATAGTCCACCCTAGAATATGTAGGACCGCTTCAAAAAAGTGGTCCTACATATTTGTTTAATATGTGCATTGAAGGACATATCCTGGTCAAAAATCATTTCTCACAGTGTTACTGGAGTCCAAAGTAATGCCTCAATAGTCTGATCATTTAAGGGGGTTAAACTAAGTAAGGTTTACAGTGTCAGCCTTTTGTGGTTGTGTCAGTAGGTTTTTATAAAATCACCTAACTTTTTCTGATGGGTAGTTGTGTAGTCACTTTTGCTGTTTTTCCAGTAACCAACTATATGTTTGTTGGGGTAGGACTCATCACGCTGGTAATGGAGCCCCATTTGGATGTGGTCAGTGTTGTGAAATGGTCCATTTTAACCCAAACCACAGCCTTTTCCTAATCCTAATCAAAAAGCCACTGAAAATATAATAAGTGATTGGTTGGAATCAGTTATGTTGCCCCTAACTACTGTAGCTAACTAACTAGGTCAAGTTTATTTATACAGCACGTTAAAAACAACAAAGATGACCTCACAGATGACCGAGCTGTGCCAAAGTGCAGGGAATTACAGAAGTCCAGGTGGGAAGTGATAAAAGCATGAATAACTATCTCCAAGTTCTTTTGCAGAACATAAGCTTTACCATAGATATGACTCTGAGTTGATTAAAAAAAAAAAAATTTTAGTAACAGCACTTATTTGTTTATCCATTTTAAAACAGTTATCAAAACTAAGCAGAGACTATTACAGAGACTATTCACCAACAGGACAATCTGTGTGTTTGACATTTTTCTCTCCCTGCAGACATTCCCTGCCCTGTCTGCACCCCCACAAGCTAAGAACTGGTCCAGAGTCTCTGTGTCCTCTCAGCTGACATCAGGTGTGATTCTCAGGTCTGTCAATCAGATGATCGAGCACTTTCACAAAGAGCTGAGGAAACTGCCAGAAGTCTGTAAGTCTTCATTCACAACTCAAATTGAACTGGACAGTAAACTAAATGTTAAA
Source organism: Amphilophus citrinellus (assembly GCA_013435755.1). Lineage (NCBI taxonomy): Eukaryota > Metazoa > Chordata > Actinopteri > Cichliformes > Cichlidae > Amphilophus > Amphilophus citrinellus. Next base: position 8,123,010 of record CM024197.1, on the reverse strand, counting down.
AATTCAAGGGAACAAATGGTGTGTTACCAAAATCACCTTTGGAACTGATAAATGGACTGGTTCTTATTTAGTGCCTTTCTTCTCTGTAAGGTTTTTGTGGTAAAGGTAACAAAATAAATCCTAACAGTTTTGCCATTCTGAGTTCTAGCTTTTAATGATGATGTCTTCATTAATTAACATTAATTAATTATTCATTAAATATCAACTAAAATGTATTTCTGCTCATTGACAGGCCAGCAGTCCTCATCAAACCCGTCTTTATCCAGACCCAACCCAAGTAAGACTTTGTTTAAATAACAAATAGCACAAAAATGTTTAGATTTTAGTTTCCTTTCAAATGACTGAATCAAGCAACATGTCAAAAAGTAAATACATCACCTTTTCTTTTCAGAGGTTAGGAGGGTTCAAGAATATGCAGGTAAGGGTTAAAATATCAATGGCACATGCTAAATAGGCAAGTTTTTAGAAACTAGAAGATATTACATTTCAGACAGTCTCATATTTTCCATTTGGGTGTTCTAAACACGCAAAAGGGCTGGACATTAATTACAGTCTATCCTTACACATAACTGAAGTTAAGTCAGCAGCATTATAAGAACTAACCATCACTCTATCACTTTGTGTGTCAGCTGACATCACTTTGGACCCCAACACAGCCCACCCACGTCTCACCATCTCAGCGGATGGGAAACAGGTCCACTGTGGAGATCACCATCAGCTGGTACCCGACAACCCTGAACGCTTTGACCGGGTGGTGTGTGTACTGGCCCACCAGGGCTTCAGCTCAGGGCGCCATTACTGGGAGGTAGGTGAGACGCGATGTGAAAGATAACTTTTTCAGATACAGCTCTGGGTCTTTATGTACGAGAAAAGAAATGGACATGTTTTCAAAGAGGTATTCAAGTCTATCTGAAAATTTACTTCAGTCTACACTGCTGAGGCAGTCCATCTGATGGTGATATAATCTGGTTTTAGGATTGACATTCAACAGGCATGAGAAAGGGGACATTTATGACATCTTGAATTTAGCATGTATTTTCATGCCTAAACATTATAAGTTCATGGTCATCCTTTTTTTTTTATATTATATGATGTGAAAGATTACATTTTATAAATGATGTTGAAAGATATGATAATCTTTCAAGATCATTTTAGACATAAACAACTATATGCTGTGTGACTCTGGAACATATGCAGAAGCACAGTAGCTGCGCTTCTTGATAGGTTACTTTAGTGTTTATATTAGCTATAATACATAAGTTCCTCTCCCAGTTCCTGAATGTGCTTCTGCGTGTGATTGTAATTTCAGTATCACCACAAATATGTCACATAAGTAGTTATTTGACCACCGTACGGAGTGTGCAGTACTGCGACCAAGTATTGGTTTTTATATAGTGCTTTTCTACTTGAACACTCAAAGCATTTTATACAACATGCCTCATTCACCCATTCACACCAGCACTTTTTTTCTACACCTAAGGGTTTTCCATCTAACATTCACACTCCATTCAACACATCTGAGAACAACTTAGGGTTCAGTATCTTGCTATAAGGAGAGCCCATTAGGAGGAATTGAACAGGATTTATTGATATATAGAATTCAGTTAAGCTATTTGGTGATTAGACTCCAATGGCCCATAATTGCAGAGTGGAATCCCAAAGGTGATATGAATCAGGAAGGTAAGCAGTGAGATTTAAAACACACAGATTGGAGGCAGACTGGACCACCCAGCCACCAACCTTCCAATTAGTAGGTGACCTACTCTGCCTCCTGAGCTACAGCCACCCTATATTTGTACCAACTGCGTAGGCCTCCCCCAGGTGTTGTATTCAAATTAGGAAAAGCATAAAAAGAAGAACTATTTTGGCATTTTGTGTGTAGCTGTCCTAAAGTATAACACTAACCGTTGCACTCAGAGTTATGTATTAGCTGGCAAGGGTAGCTTGCACCCTCTATTGTCTGACAGGGAAAGTACATGTATCTAAACACTAGTTATGATGGATTGAAAAGTGCAAAAAAAAAAACTGTCCACAAAAAATACACAATACAATTACAGTTATAAATAATATTTGCATGTGCCACTCTTATTTTTTTAAATTAGACCTTGTTGTGAAAATTTATATGTTATCAATTAGAGAAGTTAATATTGTCTAATGTAACTTGGTGACAAGACCATAGGTGAAATTATCTAGGTTCACACAGATTACCTAAGACATGTAAAACTCATTCAAAGAGTGCTTTGTTCTTTTTTATATTTTAATAGAATATTTCATAAGTGGAAAAATTTATCATGTTGACATTAAAGATCAAAACACACTTCAATGCACTACAAATAATGCCCATGCTCTTAAGGTGAGCCATGTCTAAATTAATTCCAGTAATCTGTACCACATTGCCCTTTTTCAGGTGGAGGTAGGGGGAAAGACTGATTGGGACCTGGGAGTGGCAAGTTGGTCCATCAGTCGTAAGGGCAAAATCACTGTAAGCCCCACCCATGGATACTGGTTTCTCAGTCTCCGGGATCGGACTGAGTATGCCTTCAGAACAGAACCCTCAACCAACCTGACACTTAACATCAGACCCTCCCGGATTGGAATCTATGTTGACTATGATAAGGGGCTGGTGTCCTTCTACAATGTGGATGCCAAGGTGCTCATCTTTACGTTCACAGATAGCTTTTCTGGCACCATCCATCCATTCTTCAGCCCCTGTACTAATAAATCAGGACAAAATGAGGCTCCACTAATAATCTGTCCTGTTGCAATGGCAGAATGATATAAGCTTACATTTAAAGAAATAGTCCAAATTCTTCCACACATGTAGGAAGATTTACATACAGAAACATGCCTCAGATCACAGCTGCAATTGATAGTTATAGTTTTAGTTGCAGCACAATAAATAACCAGGCCTATGGTTAACTTAAGCAGAGCTGCCACTGTGACTACTAATCATGGGGCAAAGTGAAACTGTTTTAAGAAAATATGAACACCACATCTTTGACACTAAAGCATCATCTTCTTATCAGCACTCAGTTCAAAGCCTGCATCTTTGTTGGTACGGGGCGGATTAATGCTTGTGGAATTGGTAGCTTACCCATCTGGAAAGGCACCATGAGGTTTTAGAGCCACATTTTTCAAGGAAGGTCATGCATAATTCAGCAAAATAATGCTAAACTGCATACTGATATATTAGTATGCAGTTTCACCAACTGAAAACATTTGCCACATCATGAAACCAAAAATATGACAAAGAAGATCCAGGACTGTTGAGGAGCTATATCAAAATGGGACAGCATTCCTCTCCCAAAAGTCCAGGAACTGGTTTCCTCAGTTCCCAAATGTTTAGAGGATCCTACACAATGGTACACATGGCCCTGCCCCAACTTTTTTTTTGCTGCCATCAAATTCAAAATGAGTGAATATTTTGTACATTTTGTCATTTAAATATTTGATATGTTTTCTATGTACTATTGCAAATAAAATGTGTTTATGAGATTCACAAATCATTTGGAATTGGAGTGTTTCTTGTACTAAATGAAATTGTTCTTCATTAGTTGTATTGTGATTTTTTTTTTATATTCTGTGAGCTAAATGATCCTGGCAATGCTTCAGCTAACAGCCCTAAAAACCCACTTTCTATAGCTGCACAATCTTTCACCTATATTCTATTCAATAAAATACCCCCCCCCCCCACCCCCACCCCCACCCCCCATGGTCAATGTGAGACCACAATACCATAAATACCATAGGGGGACAAATTCTGGCATAATAAGATATGTTAGACTGAAAAAGAGCAAGAACATAAAGGCTACAAACAAGAGGCAAAGTATTTTAGCCCCCTCCAACCAATGATGCCATTCTTCAAGCACTAACTTAATGCCTAAAAGTTCTTGATCACCAATGTCATAATTCCACTTGGTGGAACTCAAACATCGAGAAAAAAAAACATAAGGCTGTAACTTCTCTACGAGTCCGGACCGCTGTGACAGCACAGCACCTGAATGTATTGTTGTGCCAAACATATTTGCTATTTCAAGATGAGCTCTATAGGTTCTCTATAGGCTCCTCTTGTTATTGTGTCACCCTTTATTTTATTTGAATTATTTTTAGCATGTTATTTGACAAATTGTGTTGGAGCTGACAGGCTTAGAAAAAAGAAAAGAGAAAGGAAAAAAAAAGAGAAATGGAAAGAAGAAGTGGAAAAAAGAAAGGAAAAAAAAAAGAGAGAGAGCGAAAACGGTAGGTAGGTAGGTAAGCCAAATAGTTCATCACTTATAAAACATAAGATATTGTCAATATTTGCAATTATAAACTGTGTGGGAAAAACAAAATAAAAGAAGCATGGTTACACAAACCAACCATTTTGTGTTATTACGTGGGTGTATGTGTTTGTGTCATGAAATGTACTTACCAATGAGGGGAGAACGCCACAGCTCTGCCCATCAGAAGCTAGAGGCGGGCAAAGAGAGCCCCAGGAAGCCCAGGCCACCAGCAGCCCACCGAGACCTACGAAGACCCGAGACCACTCATTCCAAAGAGAACCGCACACCCACCCCAGCAGACGGGAGAGAGAGGGCCCAGACGGAGCCCCCCCCCCCCCCAGCCGAGGGGCACGGGCCCCAGAGAACCCGAGGCAGTGAGAAGCCGCCCCCCCCCACCCCCCCCCACCCCCCAGCGGCCAGCCCCCTGTACAGGCCGGCGGCAGGGCTCCAGAACCCCCAGCACCTAAGGACCGCCCAACCCCCCACAGAGCCCCCCCCCCCCACGCCAGAGAAGCTACCGCAGCCCCACGCCACAACCTCCAGGGGAGCAGCTCAACTCCCACGCCAGAACATCCGGTCCCACCCAGGAACCCCGAGGTACCCACACCCCAGGGGGGCAGGGGGGAGGAGGCAACCAGCAGGGAGCGGCCAGTAGGCAAGGCACAAGGCCCAGACCCAGGTCCAGCCATACATACAAACACACGCACACCCGCAAGCACATCCATGTACACATTTATGTACAAATATACATACATGCACATACACACTCACCCACATACATATAAACATATACACCGTACGCACACATTCACTCATTCACCCATACTCACGAAGACTGACAAATACACAAAGACACACATTCATCCATAGCTACCCACCCTCTGAAGATGGGGCGAGTGGAAACCATCCCAGGGCCAACAGCGACCCCAAGACGCCGTCAGCCCGGGCCCCAAGGAACCACCCGACCCCCAACCCGGGCGAGGCGTAAGAAATCGGGGTGTGAGATGACCCATCCACCCCTCCTCCTCCCCAACTTGTAAGTGTATGTGTTTATGCTTCTGAATGAATGTGGTGTATAGGGTGCAGTTAAAATTGAGGGGACAGTTGTGCCACAAGCACCAACTGCTGGTCGTCAGTGCTCGCCCACACTGCCCCCCCCAAAACCCTCCATGTCTAAAGTGCAAATAAAATTTGGGGACAGACAGTGAAGAGGATCCGAGTGGGGCCACCTCAGCGGCCCCATCTCATCAATCTCTGGGTAACATACCTGCCCCAAAGGTCCTGTGTGTATTAAGTTGTATGTGTGTATGTGTTGTGAATTATAATGACTATAGTGTAATTAAAAAGGAGAAGCAAGTGGCCGTGCGGCTCTGCACATGGCCTCTCCACCCTACATTTGTGAGTGATGTGTATTCTGTGGGTGTGTGTGGTGGTGGTGTGTGGTGGTGGTGGTGGGGGCCATATGACCAGGAAGCCAAAAGGCAACCTGGAAGAAGAGAGCCAGCTGTTCACTGGCTCAATAGGCACTCCGACCTCACACACCCCAGCACAGGGCAGGGGGAGGTGAGCCCGGGGCCGTGGCGACAGCATCCCGGAGCGCTGCAGCAGAGACCAATGGTTTCTTGACAGAGGTGAGTTGTGTGAGAGGTGCGGCTTCCTGACTGTAGTTGCATATGAACCAAAGATAAAAGTTGGCAAATCCCAGAAACTGTTGAAGGCGTTTCCTCAAGGTCGGGGTCTCTGATTCTACTACTGCCACGGATCTTGGCGGGGTCCGTCTTCCCCCCTTCAAAGATATATCTGAGGAAAGAAACAGAGGTAGAGTGAAACACACATTTCTCAGCCTTGACAAATAATCAGTTCTCCATGAGTTGAAGGACACTCCAGACATGCTCGTAATGTTCAGTCCATGTCTTAGAGGAAATCAATATATTGTCCAAGTAGACAAATGCTTTCCAGAAATCTTGGAGAATGTTGTTTATCAGGGCCTGGAACACCGCTGGAGCATTTGTGAGGCCGAAAGTCATCACAAGATACTCAAAATGCCTCAGCGGGGAGTTAAAAGCCGTCTTCCATTCATTTTCCTCACGGAAATGCACTAAGTGGTAGGCGTTTCTTAGATCAAGCTTAGAGAAAATGGTTGCACCCTGGATGGATTCAAATATGGAGCTTATCAAAGGCAAAGGATACTTGTTCTGTTAGGATTTATTTTATCACCCAATGCTAATATTTAAAGTTATTATTCCCACTTCTGTTTATTTACAACTAAACTGCTTTCTACACTGTAATGAATGCATATTGTGTGTCTAAAAGTAGTAGGAAGGTTTGAGGCCTGTTTGAGTTGCTCTTATTTGTGTTCAGGCACCAGCAGCTCTGCTACCCCTCCCTAACAGTCTGCTGTGGTCAAGCAGGCCCTCTCAGATCATCCTCAAAGCATACTCATCTTCTGCCCTAGCCCCGTTATGAACCTGTTGCTCATTAAATTCATGCTTAGGGGTCTCAACTCATAAAATTGCCCGATTTTGGGTTCATGTACAGGACACCAGTCATCCTGTTTGCCCATTTTTTGATTTGTACTGGTTATAGGGATAAATCTGTCCAGTGGACCTAGCCGTAGGCTAACTTGCTTATGTAGCACAGCCAAAAACTATGGAAATGCAAATCAAGAAAGTATAAATCTGTCCATGCAACAGGTCCGGGGGCAAAGTGGGCCTCACTTCTCCCTCATATCTGGTTATTCTCCCTCATATCTGGTCAGTGTAAATGCGGGCGGTTGTAAATCCTTCTCCAAGGGTGCCTTAGGATGGCCTCAAGGAGGTTATTGCTGACAATTACTGTGATGAATTTTTCTTACTGTCTTGTTGATGTATTGAAAATGCTCCGGGATGTTTGTGCCCTTTCAGATTAGGACGGTGGAATTAATGACAGTTTCTAATGAATGTTTGTAAATCGCTGACTGTGCACTAAACCTTAGACAAAGAACGGCAGATAGTATATAAGGAGATGAGTATCAGTAAGTTGGGGCAGTGTGTACTGTGGTGTGGGTGCTGTTGCTGTCCGTTCTTCTCTTGCTAACTGCTAAGGCACAAACTCCCGGGAGGCTTCTGCTTGCTTTTGCTTTTTGTAACTTTGTCTGTTAATAAACCTTGGTAACAAAACCTGCCCATCTCCAGTGATTTTTTAAGAAGTCTTGCTCACCGGCTGAGGAGCCATCTCGCTCTATTGGGGCTATTTTTCTCCTGCAAAAAGGGTGACGGGAGTGTCGGGCCTCAAATCCAACAGTTCTTGATGATTATTTAGTTAAGCCCCCTAAAATCGTTGCAAGGCCTAAGTGATCCATCCTTTTTGGAGACAAAAAACAAACCACTGGACAGACAGCCAGCCGTTGATACCAGTCGCTAATAAGTCTTTCATATAGACTTATGGCTATATGACAGTCTGTTGGGGTCTTCAGCCCCAACAGACTGTATAAGTGACTAATGGGTTGTGGGGCTCCAGGAAGGAGATCAATCGCACAGTCATAGGGTCTATGAGGGGGAAGGGAGAGAACTCTTTCCTTGCAAAAAACTACATGCAGCTCATGATACTCAGTGGGTACCCCAATAAATCCAGAACACAGTCTTTCATAGTGAGGCCCCTATCTCCCCCTTGAGGCGCTGTGGACATTAAACAATTTGCAGAGCAAAAATTGCTCCAACCCTCCACCCTGTTTTCTGACCAGTTCATTTGGGGATTGTGTGTCTTGAGCCAGGAACACCCCAAAACTACAGGGGTGCTCGGAGCCGAAAAATTGAAAAGACTCGCCTGCTCCCGGTCATTACCAAAGAGACAATTAATAGAATCGGCACAGTCTGGTGGGTAATGGTGGCTAGTAATTTCCCATTTAATGCTGAGGTGGGAATGGGCTTAGTGAGAGGGACCATGGAAATACCTGAACTCTTCGCTAAATCTTCATCTAAAAGACATTGCTCAGCCCTGGAATCTCTTAATGCTTGCAAGGGGATGCTTTCTGTTTTAAAGTGTTGTCTCCCACCCACCAGTATCCCAGCTTTTACTGCTGAGCCCGGGCAGTTTACTACAAAATATCCACAGTGAAAGCATGCACGGGCAGCGAGACACCTCTGACACTCCTCTGGGGACAATCTAGCCCTGTTGGTAGCTCATGGACAGAGAGGCCGTCAACACCCCTGGAAGTTTTTACAGGAAACGGCAGGGTTCATGGAAGCGGTGTGCTGCGAGCACCCAAGGCTTACTGGGAAATGGGGGTTCTCAGGCCACTCCGCTCACAGAGCCGGTCGTCTATTTTAACAGCATTTTTCTTCTAATCATCATTTTAAATATTTATGGATATTTGATTAATAGATTGTGTCGGTCCTGATGCCAATTTGATGATTCCTCAGAGCTCCTGCTTTGAAACACACAATGTTCAAACTTGAGCTGGTGCATGTTTGAAAGGTCATAATTCAGTGATCCAAACACATCCTTTAAATCCACTGACGGGATCATTATGAGCATAAAATCAGTGCATCTGATTCAAACTGAATCTGCTGCTGACAACAGCTGGAATCATGAGCACAGCTCACTGTGGGAACGCTGTGTTATTGGATTCAAACCTGTGCAACACTCAGGGGAAGAGGAGCCAAACGCAGGACACACAGAGACCGGCTCAAAGGCCCAAATCCAAAGTTTTAGTCAGAAACAGGCAGCAGGGCGAGCAGGCCATCAAACAGCCTGCAGGGGCCACACATGCACAGATCCAATGAAACGGCAGCAAACAAAGAAGTGCACACTGACAAACTTAAAGCCATGTGGAACAAAGGGAAGCAGGTGAGTGCACACTGACCTGCAGTCAGTTCCAAAGGAGAGAAACTGACAAAGGCAGCAAGGAAACTGATCAGAGGACAGAAGGAGCAAAGATTAGCAGAGAAAGGAGGAGAGCCAAACATCCAAAGCAGCAGCTTCCATTCAGTGAGCTCCATTTGAAGGATTTTAGCAGCATTTCTACACTTTTACATTTAGAAATCTCACTGAGAGCAAATATGTGTCACACAGAAACATGCTGCACAGCTCCAATATGGTCAGTGTTCATATTAACAGGCCAGCTCTACCTGCACTCCTTCCTTCAAGCTATGAGAAAGTTGACACTTTGTAAAAATCTGTGTCCTTCATTGCAGTCAGTGTCAGAGTGCAGCCTGGAAAGATTTAAAAAAAAAACGGAAACCGAGTCTGGTCATTTTTGTTACCAACAAATGATGCAACAAAGAGATAAACACACTCATAACATTGATTAATAATCAGGAAGCATCCAAACAGTCACACTCAGAGACTTTGACAGCCTGAGCTGCTCTCACTGTCAGCTTCATCATCACTGTGTTCAACAAGGGGAGGGGGGCGTCTTTGCCTACGTCTCCGCTGGTGTTTCAGGAGGAGCATCTGCATGTGTTGCTGAAACATCATCACAGCACATTAGTGTGTTTTTTTTCCAGCTGGATGAGAGCAGCTTTGACACCAGGCTGCTGTGTCACTGATGCAGCTGCTCAGCTACAGTTTGCATTTCCTGCTACAGTCCGTGCTTCTTTCAGATGCTCCAGGCTTCCTGTGCAGCGCCTCAATCTTGGATGTAGGTGTTCAGAGGGCCTGCTGTATGCTTACTGTGGTGAGGTCACTTTACTGATCAGTACTATATTTATTAAAGCAGAAGCACACAGAGCAGCAGGGATCAGATGCTGATTGGTGCACGAACACGCTCACCTGTGGAGGGCGCTGCATGCTGCTGTGTTCTCCTGTGGCCTGTCTCAGCCTTGGGTTGAAGCTGCTGCCTGTTTGAACAGTCTGATGCTGAGATCCTGCCCATGTGAGGAAAAGCTCGCAGACACACAGCAGTGATTAGTTCCAGATGTTCTCCTGTTTCAAAGTGCTCTAATTTAAGGCTGAAACAGCTGCCACAGTCTCTCTGACAGGATCTTCGGTGAAAGTGCTGACAGGTGTATCCACTGATCCACCTCACCTGGATGTTGTCTTTAAGCTGGAGGAGGACTTGAAGATTCACACACAGATTAGACAACAGTGACAGGTGCTGCTTCTGGCTGCTGTCTTTCGTCCTGTGTCTGCAGCTCCAGTCTCACACCTGTATATTGCACAAAGTCCTGCACAAATATTCAGATATCAGCAGCCTGTAAGTGCTGTGGGACACCTGAGCAAACAGTCTGAAAGCTATGAAATAGTTCAATGTTGAGCTCCATCTCTTCATTTCTCCATCCTTTCTCTGCAAACATCACACAAGCTAAATGTGTGCTTAGTTGTTGGAACAGCAAATGGTGAAGAGCACAGCTCACACAATTGTAGAAGCAACAAAACAAACGAGTGTTTCAGTTTCCTGACTGGGAGGTGGAGCTTCAGCTTTCAGGCCCCCCCCCCATCTATTTTTAAGATCAGCTTCAAACTTTCCTTTGTGATCCAGTTTATAGTTGGGGCTAGATCAGGTGACCCTGAACCCTCCCTTAGTTTACTGCTAAAAGCTCAGGCTGCTGGGGGGTTCCCATGATGCACTGGGTGTTTCTGCTCCACTCATCATGTGCTTATACACCACTGCTACATGGCATGTAGAGACTGCTTAAGCAGGATTTTGAAATCTTTTTCTAGAACTGTCTCCATATGTTCCCTGACAGAGACTTTTAGGTATTTCTATTGTTAGATCCCACAGGTTTTTACCTCTGTGACAGCTATTCCGTTTCATAGGGTCCAGGCCACATCTCCAGCGGGGTATTACCCTCTTCCGAGCTCTGTGACTCTACTTAAGCTGTGGCGGGGTGGCTCGTCTGGCTCTAACCGCTGATAATCCTAACATCTGCCCCTCTTCCTCTATACTCCGATGCTGCTGGTCAGGAAGGCTCACACAGCCGACCCCGAAATATAGCCCAATTAGTTATAGCGGCCCACCCCTAGATCAGTGCGCTTGTTACTGACCAGATTTCTTTTATCGGCTCGGACAGTGAGCCCAAGGGACATAAGTAAAGTTGAAGTGGATTACTGGAGACTAGTGTGTCCAAAACAGAACCTAGATGTTAGAGCTTGACTTGCCTAGAGTTTTACTGTTGCATGGACATAGGTGTACCGTTAAAAGAGAAAATAATTCTGGAGAGAATTATACTGACTTTTTAGAGTCAAATTTTATTATGCAGGTTTCAGCTCAAGCAGTTTGCGATCAGCTCACAATCAATTCTTAATCAATTCTTCACATTCAACAATCTATTTATATCATAATTTTCAGAATCAAAATTAATCAATCACAGAGCATAATTTCCAGAACTATTAAATCTGAATCAAGATGTTATACTTAAGCAAGGTTGTTGAGGAAAGGGCTTGTTAATGTCCAATTGTTTAAAATCCCTTTTTTGGGAAGAAGAGACTTCGAGTGAGTCTCTTGGCCAAAGCGACCACACCCAATGTCCAGTCTATTACTGCCTCAGTGAAGTGGAGAAAAAGGAGAAGTCCAATAAGGAAGAGATGTTGGTTTTCTTCTGTTAACTGTCCTCCTTTCTTGGTCCTCACTGTTATACGGGAATCCTTTTTAAATCCAACAGCTTAGGTACTTCCAATCTTCATCTGAAAATGCAGGGAGAACGCTCACAGAAACGTTTTAAGTCAATTAAATGTCCACATCAGGGTTGGCTTGCTCCAGTCTGTAGACTCGTCCTGGTGCTGGGAAGAGCTCCCTAGATTCTCGTCCGATGCTTCTGTACATCGCCTTTTATATTTTATAACTAAGACACATCCTAGTTTCAAAACATCATCATGACATATTATCACTCCACTGCCCAACTTCCAATTATGGTATTTGGCTTTGACCATTACTTCATCCCCTCTCCCCTCTGGGCTTTTAGGTACTTTTCCACTCTGAACATGTCTGGACATGTTTTTCTCTTTGCTCGTACTCATCCTTGGTAACAGCTTTCAGTTCCTCATTTTACCCTGCTCAGTGATTCTCCAACATTTCACAATTTCCTTAACTTTTTGTGCTTTAAAAATCATTTCTGTGTTACACACATTCTTATCAACTTAGAAATCATACAGATTATTTGTTACATTCCATAAATCAACTTCATCATTTTCTATAAATCAGAATTATGATTGTCCACATAGTACCAGACATAGGCCATCGAATAACCAAGATCTCAACCTCAACTGACTTCACTCGACACTATATTTGCTGCTGTTTGAATCCATAGCTGAGATTGTTGTTTGTAAATGAAGCCAAACATTTGTCTCCTCCTGGTGTCGCTGGGATAACTGTACATGTACTCTGATCTGTGAGTGAGTGCAGCACAGCACACAGCAGCAGAGACTGGATACAAGGAGAAGAGCACAAAGGACACACAAAAACTGGGAGACATGCTGTTCATTTGATGAGTTTATTAGAGATTTCCATCATGAAGTCATTGTGGGAACGAACTGCAGGGAAAAGAGCAAAGACCCAGAAATCCAATCCAGAGTTTCTCTGTGACAAACACAAACATGTTAAAGACACAAATATACATTAATAGTCTTTAGTGACTGTTCATCCACATCAGTGTTTGTGTTGAAGACATCAGTGTTGGTCTCAGTGTGGTTAACAGCAGTCAGCAGTCCAATTAGAAAAAGCTCATTTCAAACACTTCATGAAGTTCATCTTCTCACCAGCAGAGGGCCACAAATCACCATCAATGAAGACTTCAAGGAGATGTTAGTGACATCAGAGCTGCACATCAACATCTGATCAATATGGAAGTTCATGTTTCTGTCATTGGATCAGTTCAAAAGCACAAAGCATGCAAATGTGCTCTTATTGTGAAAAGGTGCTCCTGCTGAGAGCTTCCTTCCTGTCCTGCTTCCATCACAGCTTCCAAAAATGAGTCCAACAGTAAGAGCATGTGGAGAGGCTGGAAAAATGGCATTAAGAAAGAGAAATCAAAGATTTGGATGGATTTGAATGAGCTCAGACTTGTTGAAAATGCAGAGGAGCTGGTTGTGAAGTGAGCTTCAGAGAAACACAACATCCTGATATTCACTGTGAAGCTTTGAGTGGAAAAAGACAGAAAAACAACATGTGGATCCTGGAATAATGGCAGCTTCCATCTTTAAAGGACTGAAGAGGAAGAAGTTTACAAGGAATCATTGAGAACAGTTTCAAACATCAACTGATTGAATCCATGAATGTGAAAACGTGTTTGTGAGTGAAAGAGACAGACATGTACAGACTGAACTATCTGTTCAACAGTCAGAGTGTTTCTCTAACAGGAGGACGCTCTTTACACTCAGCTCAGCACACACACACTGACGAACCAGGAGACCAGAACATAAACCCAGGATAAAGAGGTTCAGTGAATGTGGTGTTGAAGGTGTGGAGGTGGATCAGAGTGTCAGAGGAGACTCTGTAGAAGGACAGAGTGCCAGCAGGACAGTCCACATACACTGCTACTCTGTTAGAGACAGAGGAGGAGGAGGAGGAGGAGGAGGAGATGGGTGTCCCTCTGTTACTGTGAATGACAGACTGAGGACGACCATCATAGCAGCTCAGACTCCAGGACTGATCATTGTATCCAAAAAAACAGCCATCACTGACTCCTTTCCTTCTGATTCTTCTGTAACTCACTGATATACAAACGTCTCCTCTCCACTCGACCTCCCAGTAACAGCGACCAGTCAGACCATTTCTACACAGCAGCTGATTCCAATAATCAAACCTGTCTGGATGATCAGGATATGACTGAACCTCCGTCACACGTGTCACCTTCCTGTTGTTGTCAGACAGTTGTAGCCATTTGTTTACTGTGTTTGTGTCGATTGTGAGTTGACAGGAATCTGATGGAGAGAACAAACACAATCCAGCTGCAGTTATTGATCCATCATCTGTTCATTGATTGACACTTTGATGATGACTCCTGACATCAGAGATGTGAATGAGTGATGTGACAGTTTGAAGATGGTTGAATGTGTGCTGCTTTGTTTTCATCAATCACATTAAAAACACACTTACACTTCCTCAGACCTGGGCTCAGCCATCGCACTCCAGCAGGCTCCGCCCTGAAAGGAGGAGGGGGGTCAGAGGTTATTTCCTGTCTTCCTCTGAGCGTCTGCGTCTCTGTTTTCTACATGTTTTTGTTCTGGCTCGGCCGCACGGCTAATTTCCCTTTAGGGCCGATGAAAGTGAAGCTGCGAGCACCACGAGGGATGACCGCATCATTGAACTGTTCTCAGATCAGCATCAAAACCCTGCAGCTGCAGGTCTGACCCGGCTACAAGCAGAGGCAGTGATGGCCAGTGGGAGCCTGTTTGAACACTTTGGAGTTCATTCTTTGAAGCTTTCAGTCTGGATGTTGTTGATGAGAACGAAAGCATTCAAATGCAGCACTGGTCTCATCAAACTTCTTCTCCATCATTAAGTAGAGGAAAAGAAGTGACAGAGTCACAGCTGTGCTTCAGAGGCACACACACACTTGAAGATGTCTGACCTTTGAATATGACAAGTATAGGAAAATGATCCACGGATCAAGGAGATCAGATCCTGTGGATTAGTCTGCAGCACCATCAGATTGTTTTCCTGTTTTTGTCTCAAAGTGTCCTTTATACAGTCAGAAAGGCACAAAAGTCAAGAGGATTTAACACAACAGCTGAAATGATGTTAGAACAGAGGATGTCCACGTGTTGGGCTCTTTGTCTTTCAGCAGTGCTTCACAGGATCTTCCAGTTACACATTGTTTTCACACTGGAACAACATTTGAATCTTCATTTGAACATCAATTCAAAATGACTCATTGAAGGGAATTTGCAGCTTTTGTCTTCCAGCTGAGAACTTAGAAGATCTGCAAACTGCACAAGGTTGTTAAAAGACTTGAAGCTGGAAATGAGCTCAAAATGGAAAACTGGCTCTGAAATCTGAGACTACATCACGCAGAATAATCACAGCAAGAAGAACAACTTCCTCTGTGGAGCTCAGGGGCGGAGCTCAGGGGCGGAGCTATGAAGAGGAGAGAGGAGAGGAGACGAAGAGGAGGAGAGAGCAGAGGAGACGAAGAGGAGAGATTAGAGGAGACGAAGAGGAGAGATTAGAGGAGATGAAGAGGAGTGAGCAGAGGAGACGAAGAGGAGAGCAGAGAGACGAGAGAGAGAGCAGAGGAGACGAAGAAGAGGAGAGAGCAGAGGAGACGAAGAAGAGGAGAGAGCAGAGGAGACGAAGAAGAGGAGAGAGCAGAGGAGATGAAGAGGAGAGAGCGGAGAGGTGAGAAGAGGAGAGAGCAGAGGAGAAGAAGAGAGAGCAGAGGAGAAGAAGAGAGAGCAGAGGAGAGAGCAGAGGAAACAAAGAAGAGGAGAGAGCAGAGGAGATGAAGAGGAGAGAGCAGAGGAGATGAAGAGAGAGCAGAGGAGAAGAAGAGAGAGCAGAGGAGAAGAAGAGAGAGCAGAGGAGAGAGCAGAGGAAACAAAGAAGAGGAGAGAGCAGAGGAGACGAAGAGGAGAGAGCAGAGGAGACGAAGAAGAGGAGAGAGCAGAGGAGACGAAGAAGAGGAGAGAGCAGAGGAGACGAAGAAGAGGAGAGAGCAGAGGAGAAGAAGAGGAGAGAGCAGAGGAGATGAAGAGGAGAGAGCAGAGGAGAAGAAGAGAGAGCAGAGGAGAAGAAGAGAGAGCAGAGGAGAGAGCAGAGGAAACAAAGAAGAGGAGAGAGCAGAGGAGATGAAGAGAGAGCAGAGGAGAAGAAGAGAGAGCAGAGGAGACGAAGAGGAGAGAGCAGAGGAAACAAAGAAGAGGAGAGAGCAGAGGAGATGAAGAGGAGTGAGCAGAGGAGACGAAGAGGGGAGACGAAGAGGAGAGAGCAAAGGAGACGAAGAGGAGAGAGCAGAGGAGAAGAAGAGAGAGCAGAGGAGATGAAGAGGAGAGAGCAGAGGAGATGAAGAGGAGAGAGCAGAGGAGAAGAAGAGGAGAGAGCAGAGGAGATGAAGAGGAGAGAGCAGAGGAGATGAAGAGGAGAGAGCAGAGGAGAAGAAGAAGAGAGAGCAGAGGAGATGAAGAGGAGAGAGCAGAGGAGAAGAAGAGGAGAGAGCAGAGGAGAGAGCAGAGGAGAAGAAGAGGAGAGGGCAGAGGAGATGAAGAGGAGAGAGCAGAGGAGATGAAGAGGAGAGAGCAGAGGAGATGAAGAGTGCAGCAGGAACATGAAGAAGAGCTGAGCATCAAAGAGGCGACAGAGGAAACCTGCGCTGGTAAAGTTTGAAGCTGAACTAAATGCTGCAGCATGGCTCTCACAGATGATGCTTCATCAACATGTTCCAGTTTCTCTGAAGCTTTTCCTCCTGCTGCTGACAATAAAAACAGGAACAACGCTGAACAACTCAAACTGCACTCAGTGATTATTTCAGGATCATCGTGTGACTTCAAGCTTCATCTCGTACACAGTCTTTGACATTTCAGATTCATTTTCCTCTCAAATATAGGAAAGAACTTGAAGAACGGCTCTGTTATCCAGGGAAAATCCAAAAGCTTTTAGGCTCCGCCCCCAATGTTTCAGAGCCTAGCAGCGGCCCTGGTCAGAAGCTTCCAGAAACAGGTAAGGGTACCAGAGCGGGTCTATCCAGGCTGTGGGTCAGGACCCCTCCCACCGTTCCTTCACAGTCCCAAGTGTGTAATCCTTAATCCAAGAACAAGCGACAGCAGCAACAGCATCCAGGAAGAATTCCAAAAGCCCACCAATCCTGACACGGACACACCGTCCAATCAGCTCGTCTCTCACCGACCAAACGCTCTCTCAGCATCTGCACCTGTGCTTTGCTCCCACCTGTCTCTGGTTTGCAGGTAGCTCCCAGTGGATATCCTGTCCTCTTTTCCTGCCTGCTTTGGATTTCTCTCTGATGGACTTTGTGTTTCCTCATTTTGGACTTTTGCATTTGGCCCAATAAACGCTCCTTTTTCTCACTTCCTTCCTGCCTCTGGATCTGCACCTGGCTCCTCTCTAAATGCACTGATTTATTGCAGTGTTGTCACTTCCATTATTTTATAGTGTGTGTTGGCTTTTCAAAGCACACTGTGACCTTTGTCTCTGACAGAAATGCATTTGTGCAGGGCTGCTGCCTTTAAATGAAAACATCTCCCTGTAGCTGTCAGCTTCTACCACAGCTCTGATTAGAAAACTTTGATCAGTTTGTTCTTCTTTGGATCAAGCTAGGCTAACAGTTTCCTGCTTCCAGTGTTTGTAGGAAGCTCGGATCAACATGTCCTCGGCCTCTCTGTGCACACATTAATCTGATCTGAATCAGGCTCAGAGGGAAAAATGAGTTTTCCCAAAATCCTGCACTGTTAAATATCCTGAGATATTTACAACTTGTTCCTGGAGACGTTCTCCTTGGAGACCCCCTACATTAATATCCCTTATTGTTCACTTCCAAGAGTGTTTTTGTTGTGAGCAAAGGAAAAATGTTCCTGCATGTGTGATTGTTGATGTCACATGTGCATGAAACAAACAGGAAGTGAGTGAAGGACACAGGAAATGCTTCCAGCTCTTCCTCCTCTATCAGACCTCCTCTCCATACCTGAGAGTGTCCAGTCTCCAGCGTGGATCCTTCAGTGCGGCCGACAGCAGCTTCATTCCTGAGTCTCCTGGATGATTGTAGCTCAGGTCCAGCTCTCTCAGATGGGAGGGGTTGGAGCTCAGAGCTGAGGCCAGAGAAGTACAGCCTTCCTCTGTGATCAGACAGCCTGACAGACTGCAGACACACAAAACAACAATCCATCTGTGAGCAATCATTTCCTGTTTGTCACATACAATAACATCTATCCATTTCCATCCATTCAATTTAATGGAGCTTTATTTATAAGTGACAATTCCCAACAGACAACAGCATCATCTCAGGTTGTGTAACAGTGTAAGGTAACAGCCTCCAATCTTAGAGAGAAAGCCCCAACCATCAGACAATCCACTGTGAGCAGCACTTGGTGATGGTGGGAAGGAAGAACTCCCTCTGACAGAAAGATGCTTCCAATGAAAACAGGCTCCAGGAGGAGCTCGGACCATGACTGGTTTCAGTGTGAGGGCAAAGAGAAGAGAGCAGAGATGAGCTCAGAGAGACAAGAACCAAACACAAACTAAGGAGAGAGAAGAGCAAAGTTAAGGAGCTGCAGTAGTGGCAGATCAAAGCATCAGGAGGGAAAAGAGGGGAGTGCAGAAGAAATGCATCATGGGAAGTCCAGCAGCAGCCTGAGCCTATAGCAGCAGAACTAAGGGAGGGTTCAGGGTCACCTGATCCAGCTCCAACTAGAAGCTTGATCCAAAAGGAAAGTTTGAAGCTGATCTTAAAGCAGAGAGGGGGTCTGTCTCCTGGACTCAAACTGGGAGCTGCTTCCACAGCAAGTTCAACATTTGGAAAAAGCTTTGAAAAAGTGTTTGTGCTGCACAAGAACATCTGGCCTTGGTATCCTGTCATGTCCTGGAGTGTTGAGGAGGAGAGGAGCCAAATCCAGATGCAGAAGCAGACTGACTGAACCTTTGATTAGTTTGATGGAAACAAAGTGCAGAAGAAAAAGCCATGAAAAACTAGGAGGAGGATCCAGAGAGGCAGGCAGCACCTGAGGAGGACAAACTGAGCCTGAGACAAAGTGGACATCCTAAAAGTGTCTCCTATCTCCTTTTCCTAAGCTGGGAGGATGCAGGAGAATTAATAAGGACTCAGGAAAAGAGAAGAGCGCTGAGAATCTGAACCGCTTCACACTCGTCTCTCCTTAACAACGTGATGCTGGATGTGTTGGAACTACAATGTGCAGAAGATGGACTACAAAACCCACATCTTCCTTCAGCACAGTGTGCTCTTCCCCTGCTGTTTGATGCAGCTCATTTAAAGGAGAGCAGCCTGTGAAAAGCTTCATTCCAAAGGTGGAATCTGAAAGAAAAAGGAAGGATCCTCAAAGCAGCAGCTCAAAGACTTCTTTGGAAGTTCAAAAGCTGCTGGATTCACTAAAGAGGCTCAGAGTCAGTTTGGGACTCAAAGTTGTGGACACCAGGATTTTTGCTGCTGTCCTGATGGCATCTGGATTTGGAGGAGTTTGACTTTGAGGAGGAGAAGATTTCAATGAATCCCACAAAGATCAGTGAGAGAAACAAAGCCCATCTTCTACCTGCTGTGGTTGTGATGGATGCTCAGAGGAGTGTTTTTAGGAGGGGACATGTTATCAGAATGAGCACTCTGCATGGACGGCTCAAAGCTGTGAGCGCAGCTCCAAAACTCTGTCCTCAAACTCTTCACTCAGTCCTCACGCTGAGTGTTTAGAGCTGAGCTCCACTTCCTGCTCCTCAGTAATGCTGATCTGACTGAAACAGAGCACAAATGAACTGAGCTGCTTTTTCTCAGCAGTGCGCACACAGAGAGCCATTTCTCTCTGCTCAATCTGTGACCAATCAAAGCTGTGACAATGCAGCTCTCCATCAATCTGTGTGAGTGTGTTAGATTCATGCCTGAATGCTGCAATGTGCTATTGAAAAATCCCATGTTCTATGTTCCTGCTGATCCACTCAAACTCCTTTCCTGCTGCTTGTTTAGGATTTCTAGGACTGACATTAAATTCCCTCCATCCATCTCTGATCCCAGCTGAGCTGAAGTCCAAACCAATGAGAATCCAAAAGCCTGCAACACAACAACAAAGCTCACTAAGTGAATGATACCTGCAGCCCACCTGTGCTCACTGTGGCAGGTAAGGGCCCTGGGTTCTTTAAAGCAAACAGCCTTCATGAAACACGAGGACTTCAAAGAAGATTTAGTGTCCTGAGTCTTGTTCTTCCCTTCAGATGAACTAGAAGAACACTAGAATAGCTGCACTGCAAACTGTGCAGTGTGGGCAGCAAAGTTAGCACACTCACAAATGCTCAGTGTAACACTGAGTCACCAAATCCTCTGAACTTATTAGCAGGAAATAACAGGAAGAAGCAAACAGCACTCAAAGCAGCTGCAGAACACAATGAACTGAAATGATCAGCTGGTCCATCATTATGAAGCCTTTCTCAGGTGGCACTGATGCTACTTTTCCACGGCCGAGGTGCCGGTGCTCATGCAAGCACTGATGTTGGTTTCAACGAACCAGCAAAAGGCTTAAGAACAGGCCTACATTTCCACTGCACTTTCAATTGAGTGTGGGCGGGTCCTCGTCTGGACACGCAAGTCAAAGCGCACAAACGTGGGAGAACACGCTCCCCTTTCTCGTGCTGCAAATACATTTTACAGTCAAAGCCAAACTACTGCAGCATCTGTGTGCAGCACAGAGGTAAACACAAATAGCGATTAGAGCAAGACGACAAGTACGCACTTTATGTCCTTTTATCTGTGATATGAACTGATACAAAGCAGCAAGTTCAGCCTTAGAGCCCAACCTAATTCACAGCCATGAAAACTGCATTGCTCTTCTCCTGTAATACACACCATGCAGTGAAATAGTGGTAGAAAGTAATGCCCTTCTGCTGCTTTAGTCACGCGTTCTTGGTTCAAGACCAGCTAGCTTGGATATCTGCCGATACCAATACAAATCCGATCTTTTTTAAAAAAAAAACCGTTTTTTTTTTAAATGCCTGGATACATTTTACATCAGTCAACAGTCTCTCACACAACAAAATCAAAATCTTTTAGTTGTCCCACGTAAAAGACTAAGGACCCGGGGGGCAGAGCTTTTCAGGCAGTGGCACCAAAGCTCTGGAACTGTTTACCACTCCAGCTCCATTTAGCTGACTCTGTGGAGTCTTAAAAAAACAGTTGAAAACCTTTCTGTTTAACCAGGCTTTCTGTTGACTTTATTTTTATTGTTTCTTTTAATATGGTAATGTTATGTTATAACATGATGTTTTATCTGTTTTTTGTTTTTTGATATTGTGTTTTAATTATTGTACAGCGCTTTGTGACTTTTTGTCTGTGTAAAGCGCTATATAAATGAACTTTACTTACAACAATCGCTCTATCACCTGAATCCTGCTGCTCCTAAGTGAGAAGGTGATGCATTGGCTTATGGTATGTCGCAAATTTCATTAGGGCTGCAACTATTGATTATTTTAGTAATCAAGTATTCTATCAATTATTTCATCAATTACCCGAGTAACTGGATAAGAAATACTTTTTTCACATATTTTAACTTCTGTACTGCAGTTTTTCCCTGTGTGAAACAAACAGGGTGGATGGAGCAGCTACAAAGTTCTCTTTTCTTCACTTACTGATCAGGTGGTTGATGAAGGACCTCCAGCTGTTTCCCAGTAAAGATTTAATAAAGGTTACAGAGGGAAAAGCTTCATCTGGATGCTAGAAAAACATTTCCTTCCACTCCACCTGAGCTCGCCGGCTCCGCCTCTTTCCGCTTGTGCAGACAGACTGCAGTAAACAGCTGACTGCTGCTGTTGCGTCATCAGTGTTTATGTTGAAAAACTGGGGGCTGCGTGAGCGTAATCTTGTAATGCTTTATATTCACAAGCATTCTCCTAAATATGTTTCTACTGCAGGTCTATATTTACTCACTAATCAGGAATTAAAGTATAAAAAAATAATTTGACGGGGAAGGAGTCCTTCCGGTACCGGATGATTGCTGGTGCTAATAGTGGTGCTCGCTAGCAGTATGTCCGGGAGCTGAAGTAGAGAAAAAAATAACAGCTGAAATTCTCAGCACAGCGAGCACAACACACAAACACGGTACAGAGCGGTGGAGGCGGAAAAACATGTCAGTGATGATCTGCTCAGTGTCAAAGGGAATCTGTTGCAGCGATGGAGAACTTTTTAGAATCTGAGGGATTTTTTCTAACTCCTGATCCCCACTCCATTCTAGCTATGTTATCAAGCCAAAACAGACCTAAATCTCTAAACTAACCAGTGGATAACTCATTTCCCTTTAACAAAAAAGCTGACTATAAATAAGGGTAAATAAAGGGTCACTTAATTAAAAAAAAAAAAAAAGGTCTCCATGAAAATAAGCTATTTGCTCAATAATATAAATCAGATTTTAAACTATCATCAGTGGAAAGGTCTGAATCCTGACCTGAGAGTTTCCAGGAGACAATGTGGACTCTGCATTGCAGCAGACAGAAGCTTCAGTCCTGAATCCTGCAGGTCGTTGTTACTCAGGTCCAGCTCTCTCAGACTAGAGGACTGGGAGCTGAGAACTGAGAACAGAGCTTCACAGCTTCTCAATGAGAGGTTACAGCTGCTCAGTCTGAAAAAAAGAAGATGACCAAACACTTCTGTTAAAGTGAGACAAAGGTGCAGTGAAGAGATAGTAGATTTAGCAATATTTAATCCTATTTTGTTATATTTTTTCCAGAATCCTTGATCTCTTACCAAGATCCAACAACATATGGATATATTTAACCTTAAATTGGTCAATTTTTTTAATTGATTCATTTTGAAAAACAAAATATCATTTGATCTGACCTCAAAGTATTCAGTTTATAAGTGAGACTCTGCAGTCCAGCAGACAGAAGCTTCAGTCCTGAATCCTGCAGATTGTTGATACTCAGGTCCAGCTCTCTCAGACTAGAGGACTGGGAGCTGAGAACTGAGGACAGAGCTTCACAGCTTTTTTCTGGGAGGTTACAGATACTCAGTCTGAAAATGAACACATTAACAAAAATACAAACACTGTTGTTAGAGTGTAACCAACACCAATTAGCAATAATTAACCTCTATTAATCTGAATTTTAAAGAATCATTGTCTTGTGTTGAACAGGTTAAAAATAATGAAAATAATACTAAGAAACAATAATAAATTAATAAGGTTGAGTTTTAGCTGCTAAAATTTTTCCTTTGGTTAATTTTGTCAGTTTAAAACAAACAGAATATCTATTGGTCTGACCTGAGAGTGTTCAGTTTGCAGTGTGGACTCTCCACTGCAGCAGACAGCTTCTTCACTCCTGAATCCTGCAGGCTGTTGGTACTCAGGTCCAGCTCTCTCAGACTACAGGACTGTGAGCTGAGAACTGACAGCAGCTCTTCACAACGTCTCTCTGAGAGGTTACAGCTGCTCAGTCTGAAAAATAATATTTGTGATCAGCTGAAAATCAGTTTATATGTTGGACCTCAACAAAAACCGCAACAAAAAAACAAGTGTGTGTCCACTACAATTCATGAGAAACAACTTAAAATTTAAGACTGGAAAAATAAAGCGTTTTAAATTTGCTCAGTAGAAACACATTTATACCAACATGTTTAAATGGAAACCAGTGAAGAGCTGATAGATTTAGTGACACTAGTTCAGTCCCTGCTGGCACAGGCCTGTTTTAATATCTTTGATTATTGTTGCTTAATGCAGTTCACAGTGATCTTTATACACTGCTCAAAAAAAATAAAGGGAACACTCAAATAACACATCCTAGATCTGAATGAATCAAATATTCTCATTGAATACTTTGTTGTGTACAAAGTTGAATGTGCTGACAACAAAATCACACAAAAATCATTGATGGAAATCAAATTTATTAACCAATGGAGGCCTGGATTTGGAGTCACACACAAAATTAAAGTGGAAAAACACACTACAGGCTGATACAACTTTGATGTAATGTCCTTAAAACAAGTCAAAATGAGGCTCAGTATTGTGTGTGGCCTCCTGGGCATGCTCCTGATGAGGTGGTGGATGGTCTCCTGAGGGATCTCCTCCCAGACCTGGACTAAAGCATCCACCAACTCCTGGACAGTCTGTGGTGCAACGTGACGTTGGTGGATGGAGCGAGACATGATGTCCCAGATGTGCTCAATGGGATTCAGGTCTGGGGAATGGGCGGGCCAGTCCATAGCTTCAATGCCTTCATCTTGCAGGAACTGCTGACACACTCCAGCCACATGAGGTCTAGCATTGTCCTACAATAGGAGGAACCCAGGGCCAACCGCACCAGCATATGGTCTCACAAGGGGTCTGAGGATCTCATCTCGGTACCTAATGGCAGTCATGCTACCTCTGGCGAGCACATGGAGGGCTGTGCGGCCCTCCAAAGAAATGCCACCCCACACCATTACTGACCCACTGCCAAACCGGTCATGCTGAAGGATGTTGCAGGCAGCAGATCGCTCTCCACGGCGTCTCCAGACTCTGTCACGTCTGTCACATGTGCTCAGTGTGAACCTGCTTTCATCTGTGAAGAGCACAGGGCGCCAGTGGCGAATTTGCCAATCCTGGTGTTCTCTGGCAAATGCCAAGCGTCCTGCACGGTGTTGGGCTGTGAGCACAACCCCCATCTGTGGACGTCGGGCCCTCATACATCCTCATGGAGTCGGTTTCTAACCATTTGTGCAGACACATGCACATTTGTGGCCTGCTGGAGGTCATTTTGCAGGGTTCTGGCAGTGCTCCTCCTGTTCCTCCTTGCACAAAGGTGGAGGTAGCAGTCCTGCTGCTGGGTTGTTGCCCTCCTACGGCCTCCTCCATGTCTCCTGGTATACTGGCCTGTCTCCTGGTAGCGCCTCCAGCCTCTGGACACTACGCTGACAGACACAGCAAACCTTCTTGCCACAGCTCATATTGATGTGCCATCCTGGATGAGCTGCACTACCTGAGCCACTTGTGTGGGTTGTAGAGTCTGTCTCATGCTACCACGAGTGTGAAAGCACCACCAACATTCAAAAGTGACCAAAACATCAGCCAGAAAGCATAGGTACTGAGAAGTGGTCTGTGGTCCCCACCTGCAGAACCACTCCTTTATTGAGTGTGTCTTGCTAATTGCCAATAATTTCCACCTGTTGTCTATTCCATTTGCACAACAGCATGTGAAATTGATTGTCAATCAGTGTTGCTTCCTAAGTGGACAGTTTGATTTCACAGAAGTTTGATTCACTTGGAGGTATATTGTGTTGTTTAAGTGTTCACTTTATTTTTTTGAGCAGTGCATATCACATCCTGGACCCTGGTGTAGCCTCTCATTTTATCCTCAAACTAAAACAAGCTGCTTTAGCTCCTTCCCCTTTAAGGCCACCCTCCCTAAAGGTCTGCTTTCTTCTGATTGGCAATTTTCATGAAGCCTGCTGAAGAGCAGCAGTCATTGTGAGCTCCACCTCCTCCACCTTCTGGTTTAGGAATTCTGAAAACAAACTGTAAACCTACCAAAAACCTGATTTATGTCTCATGATTGGAAATCAAATCTTCTGTTAGATCCCACAGGTTTATGTGTGACAGCTTCTCCATTTAACAGGGTCCTGGATACACTTTCAGTGGAGTATTACCCCAACCGATTAGTGTAACACTACTTAAAGCTGTGGCGGGGTAACTTGCCTGGCTTCTAACCACCGTTAATCCTGACGCCTGCCCCGCTCCCTCTGATCTTCGATGCTGCTAGTCAGGGAAGCTCCAGCAGCTAGCCCTGAAGTTCAGTCCCGTCAATAGATGGCTTACCCCTAATCGATCAGTGCACTTGGTATGTGCCAGGTTAACATTTAAAGGCTAGGCAGAAAGCCCTAGTGACATAAGTGAGTTTTAAGTGGATACCAACAGACTAGAGTGACCAAAACAGAACTAGATATTAGAGCTTAACTTGCCTATGGTTTTACTATTGCATGAAACTTAAGTGTACCAAAAATGGGAGAAATAATTGTCAAAATAACCTCTTCTGACTTTTTAGAGTTGAATTTTATTTTGCAGGTTTTATAGCTCAAGCAGATTGCACTAGCTCAAAATCAATCCTTAATCAATCCTTACAATTCAGTGATTTACTCAAAATTCAGAATTCAGAATCAATTTAAATCAATCATAGAGCATAACTCAAAATCAATAATTTCTCAATCAATTATGAATACTTATGAGCTGGGTTGTTGAAGAGGGGGCTTGGAAATGTCCAATTTTGTCTTAAAATCCTTTTGAAGGGGAAAGGCTTCAAGTGAGTCGCTTGGCTGAAGCGACCACACCCAAATTTCAGCCCGTTGAACTGCCTCAGTGAATTGAGGGAAAAAAGGAGAAGTCCAAAAGGAAGATGTTGCTGTCCTCCTGTTAACTGTCCTTTTTATAATCCACGCTGTAGTGCAGAAGTCCTCTCTGACTCAGTACAAAATCCAAAAGATGGAAATCCGACGGCGAAAATACCTCCAACTTCAACTGTTAGGCAGGGAGAATGCACGCAGAACTGTTCAAAGTCAAATTAGAAATCCACAGACAGGGTTTGGGTCTGGTCCTCTCTGCAGGGTAGTCCTGGTGCTTGGAAGAGCTCCTGAAATTCTCGTCTGATGCTTCTGTACATCATCTTTTATATCTTAAATCTAGGACACATCCTAGTTTTCAAAAATCATCATGACAAACTATCATCCCACCGTCAATATCCAATTATGGGGTTTGACTTAGACATTACTTCATTTCTTGTTAATACATGGGTCTTTTAGGTACTTTCCATTTAGGATTATTTTCAGCATGTTTTCCCCTTTGCTCCTACTCGTCCCTAGGCAACAGTTTCAAGTTTCTCATTTTACCCTCAGCTCAGTGATTTCACAAGATTTCACAATACATTGTTTCAACTATGATTTCTGTGTTACACACACACACACATCATTGATTCTAAGACATACTATTCATTCTTCAATAATTCTATAAATTTGAAACATAATTGTCCACTCAGTACCAGGCTTAGGCTATCGGGCAGTCAAGATCTCAACTCACTTGACACTTCTCAGATCCATCTGTACATTTTAGAGCCTGATTCTGGAATATGACAGTGGAAACAGGAACATCCACAGCAACAAAGATTACAGCAGGACGTCTCTATTTGGGAAGTATTCCCCTCATTACCTGCTTAATGTGAGGAACACTGGATTTAAACACTAGCTGTATAAAACACTGTTCCTGTTAAAGGTGTCTGTGAAGGAGATGAGCTGAAATGCCGACTTAAGTGGAAAATCTTTGCTGTGAGGAAATCCCAAAGATAAAGCTGAGAGTCAAATGTAATTCTGTGGGAACTCTGGTTATGGCAGCCTTACAGTCAGACATGCTTTCTGGCAACTAACAAGAACCTTAGTGTCAGTTTCTGTTATGAAGACCCAGTTTGTCCTCCATACTGGATGCAATTAGGGCAGCCATAGCAGAGATTACAGAGGAAATAAGGGACTGCAGTGAAGGTGGGATCCAAGCCAGAGCTTGGATTAGCAACATCAGAAGAAGATGTAGTTACAGTCTGCTGACTGAAGTGTTTACATTAGAAACAAGAACTAAACTCCTGGACTTGGAGGTTGTTTCTGTGAACAACCTGAGGCCAGTAAAGCTGCCAGAGGGCCTGAAGGATCAGACCTTTGTTCTTATTTTGGTCAAATGGATGCTGGAGGTGCTGAATTATTCTGGACAGAGGGCACCAGGTCAGGTGCAGAGAGACAATAATGCTCCACCAAGAACACTGATTATGAAATTTCTCCTCCACAGGGACAAACTGAAGGTCATCTGTACTGAGTGGGTGGACAAGGACATTTTTATGAACCAGTGACTGAGATTTAACAGCAGGAAGCTACAAACAACATAAGGAAAAACATTGAGTCCAGCAGCAGCTGCAGAGCCTGGGTACATGATACAGAGTTACTGAGAACTGAAGTGAGAACAGTACAGAAAGAACATTGATTGGATCCTTTGGGATGAACGGAACATTCCACAGATTTTTCTTATTATGGGTTTTTGTTTTTGAGAGATTAATGATGGGAGTTAATGACCTATGGGTCTGGATGGTACTTTGATAAGAGACACACAAATGTCTCAGAAACACTTTCTGCTGCTTTGGGACATTAAAAGTATCATAAGCTTGATTTAGAGCTGATCATTGAATTCATATTCTTAAGTTTTTAAAAGAACCGCACCCATCACACTGTTTATGATCTAAATCAGCCATCACCAATAGGCGGACCTCGGTCCGGATCCGGACCGAAATGATGTCTCAAGCGGACCCAAACCTAATACCAAAACAGAAATTACCACTTAATTAAAATCTTGTTGAGCGCTTTCTGGTTTACCGGCGCAGCTTTTACAGTCCTTACGGTAGTAGTGAAGCGTCCGAGGAAACCCACTGACCAATTGCATGCGAGTTTGGCTATACCACGTGATACCACCAAGCTGGTTCCTGCCGGCTGGTAAACTTTGGAACAAACAGGGTTATTATAGTTAACGAAAACGAACTAAATAATGAAAACTGAAACTGAAAAAAACATTTTCATTAACTGAAATAAATAAAATTTATAATTAAAAGCAAAAAACAGTATTATGAGTTTACAAAACTAACTAAAACTAACAGAAATTATAGATAAAATGACCTTTGTTTTCTTAATTTTATTTGAAACCCTTGTGGATTCATATGAAATCATTTTTTTCCGCTCTAACAGTTTAAACTGGGAGCGCCATCGGGCAACTGTGTGCGTGCATGTGCGTGCTCACTGCATCGGTCCGCAAAGTAATGGCAGCGGTCTGCCGAGAGACCGCACTGATCCTTCAGCGTAACCTGACGTGCGCCTCCGGAGAAATCGAACTACATGTCGGGTCCACACAGCCCACAAGGTTGTGATTAACCTGTTCAGTCCTTGTGCGTTTCTGCCTACTTTTTGCTGCAGTGTTTGAATTTATCAGTGAGAGAATAACAATCAGGAATAATAATCAAATAAGGACTCACAAATGTCAGCAAATTCCTGGAGGGAGACTGCTGAAACTATCAGAATGGATGTGAGGAAATGAAGAAAGTGGAAAAACAGGGACAAATATGTTTGCAGCCAAAAAACTGAGCACAAAGAGCGAGGACCAAAAAAGTCCCAGCCGGCACCGCATATAAAACACCAGCACGCGACCGCAAGGTAATTAACACACACAATCCACCTACACAAGCATAAATGGTTGGCCACTTAAGTAGAAGAAGAAGAAGAAGAAACAGCCTTTATTGTCCCACAGAGGGGAAATTTGGGTGTAACAGCAGCCGTAGTTATAATAAATATAAATATAATATTTACACTATTAAGAATATATATATATATATATATATATATATATATATATATATATATATATATATATATATATATATATATATATATATATATATATCACATTAAATAGTTGGACTTCTGGACCTTGGCCTCATGAAATTTTGTCTGACTGGACCTCTTTAAATTTTATTTGAATACCCCTGATCTAAATAAAGAGATGATGACATATTTACTCACAGAGCTTTGTTGGAGGCTTTGACCACTGGCAGCAGCCTCAGCAGAGCCTCCTCTGAAGCAGAGTATTTCTGCAAGTCAAACACATCCAGATCTTCTTCTGATGACAGTAAGATGAAGATCAGAGCTGACCACTGAGCAGGAGACAGTTCATCTGTGGAGAGACTTCCTGATCTCAGGGACTGTTGGATCTCCTCCACTAGAGAACCATCATTCAGTTCATTCAGACAGTGGAACAGATTGATGCTTTTCTCTGCAGACAGATTCTCATTGAGCTTCTTCTTGATGTACCGGACTGTTTTCTGATTGGACTGTGAGCTACTTCCTGTCTGTGTCAGCAGGCCTCGTAGGAGACTCTGATTGGTCTGCAGTGAAAGACCCAGGAGGAAGCGAAGGAACAAGTCCAAGTGTCCATTTGAACTCTGTAAGGCCTTGTTCACAGCACTCTGGTGGAGCAACTGTAGATTTGTTTTGTCAAATAATGTAGACCATATGGTAGTTGTTGTTTGTTGTTCTTCCAGCAGATTGAGTCCAGACTTGATGAAGGTCAGATGGACATGAAGAGCAGCCAGAAACTCCTGAACACTCAGATGGATGAAGCAGAACACCTTGTCCTGGTACAGCCCTCTCTCCTCTTTAAAGATCTGTGTGAACACTCCTGAGTACACTGAGGCTGCTCTGATATCGATGCCACACTCTGTCAGGTCTGATTCATAGAAGATCAGGTTTCCTTTCTGCAGCTGATCCAAAGCCAGTTTTCCCAGAGACTCAATCATCTTCCTGCTCTCTGGACTCCAGTGTGGATCTGTCTCAGTTCCTCCATCATACTTGACCTTCTTCACTTTGGCCTGAACCACCAGGAAGTGGATGTACATCTCAGTCAGGGTCTTGGGCAGCTCTCCTCCCTCTCTGGTCTTCAGCACATCCTCCAGAACTGTAGCAGTGATCCAGCAGAAGACTGGGATGTGGCACATGATGTGGAGGCTTCGTGATGTCTTGATGTGGGAGATGATCCTGCTGACCTGCTCCTCATCTCTGAATCTCTTCCTGAAGTACTCCTCCTTCTGTGGGTCAGTGAACCCTCTGACCTCTGTCACCCTGCTAACACACTGAGGAGGGATCTGATTGGCTGCTGCAGGTCGTGTGGTTATCCAGAGGTGAGCAGAGGGAAGCAGGTTCCCCCTGATGAGGTTTGTCAGCAGCACATCCACTGAGGTGGACTTTCTAGGGTCAGTCAGGATTGTAGTTTTGTGGAAGTCCAGAGGAAGTCGACACTCATCCAGACCATCAAAGATGAACACAACCTGGAAGTGTTCAAAGCTGCAGATTCCTGCTTCTTTGGTTTCAGTGAAGAAGTGATGAACAAGTTCCACCAAGCTGAACTTTTCCTCTTTCAGCACATTCAGCTCTCTGAAAGTCAATGGAAACATGAACTGGATGTCCTGGTTGGCTTTGTCTTCAGCCCAGTCGAGGGTGAACTTCTGTGTTAGGACTGTTTTCCCAATGCCAGCCACTCCCTTTGTCAGCACTGTTCTGATTGGTTCATCTCTTCCAGGTGAGCCTTTAAAGATGTCTTCTTGTCTGATTGTTGTTTCTGCTCTGTCTGGTTTCCTGGATGCTGTTTCAATCTGTCTGACCTCATGTTCCTCCAAAGGTCCATGTTGACCTCTGCAGCCCCTCCCTCTGTGATGTAGAGCTCTGTGTAGATCTGATTCAGGAGGGTTGGGTTTCCTGCTTTAGCGATGCCTTCAAACACACACTGGAACTTCTTCTTCAGGTTGGACTTGAGTTTGGGTTGACATTTTTTCAGAAGCTCTGAATGAATAAACAGCAGATAATGAGGATTCCTGTTTTGGAGCAGTTTATACATTAGCAAGAAAAAGTGACTGAAATTTTTTGATTATTTATATTATTTGTTAGCAAATATTTCCAGATCATTATGAAAATTATACTGATGAAGCAATTTTTTTTTAGCACTTTGTAGCTACAGCTTGGTAATAATGAGGATGCAGTTCTATGTATGGTTTGATTCTGGTCTACTAAGAGTTTCAGTCAGGTACAGAAACAGCATTAGTGAAGGTTACAAATGATCTTCTTACAGCCTCTGACAGTGGACTCATCTCTGTTCTTGTCCTGTTGGACCTCAGTGCAGCTTTGATACTTTTGACCAGAACATTTTATTACAGAGATTAGAGCATACTATAGGTATTAAAGGTACTGCACTGCAGTGGTTTGAATCATATTTATCTAACAAGGTCTCGTATAATCACACCCCAAATTATCTTAAAGATAAGATAAGATTGAGCTTCCTGAGTTAACTCACGCTGCACTAGGCGTAGGCTGCTGGGGGGGTTCCCATGATCCACTGCCACTGAGTGGATCATGGGCCTTGAGGCGACTGTTTGTTGTGATTTGGTAATATATAAACAAAATTGAATTGAAATTCAGAGCATGTTACTAACAGCTAAATAATAAAGTAATAACTAGGTGCTAGCATCTATCAACAACTGATATATTGCAGCTGTATAATATTAAACAAGTTTTTTTGTAATGGGAAATTTAGTTACTGGTAATAATGATGAAACAAATGTAACAATGCCCATGAGCCATAAACAGCTACAAGGTAACATTTTAGTAATAGGTTAATTACATTACATGGTAGTAATAATAGTTGTGATATCTGTGCATAATTTGTAAGTAAACATGTTTATTTTAGTGATATTAATGCAGCAATGGGCTTATTATAAGGTACTATAGACAGAATACTAACCAAAGCATATAATATTCTAGGATGACAAAGGAACTTTAAACACTGGAACAACAATAGAACAATAAGGATCTGAAAACAATTTTGGCTACATTGCTGACTCTATGAAAACTTCCACAAGTGAACTCAAAGAAATATCTTCAGCCTTTTTTAAAAAATATATTTGATGCCAACAAGATTATACAACAGAAAGCCAGTTTTCAGTAAATTTACAGATCAAACTGTAAATTAACAGCTTTGCTCTCACACTCAGTTGTCTCCAGTGATGTCAGTAATGCGTTAGTTAGTAATGTATTACTCTAATCTGACTACTTTTTCCAGTAACGATGTGTTACTATTTGCAGTCCAGTAATCAGATTACAGTAACTTATCCAAGTCACTGCGTTACTATTTTTGTCATTTTCCTCAGCACAAAGATATATTTTTGCTTTCTTCTTGTGTCTCGGGGTGACGTCTGGCCGCTGCATCAATTAAGTCCCGTTTTCATCATGAGGACAATAACAGCACAGCAACACAAACATAAACAATGGGGGGAGGAAAGAGATGTGCTTTTCTAGCTGAAATACAGGCACTATTGTGAGTCAAAAGATGACAACATCAAGGTTAGTTGTGCACTCTGTGCTGGCGACAAAGTGCTATCTAACTTCAAAAACACTACATCAAATATGAGGAAACATCTGGAGTCACGGCGCAGTCACACTTACAGAGGAGTCCCACCAGGTGGTGAAGCAGAGCTGCGTCTAATGCAGGAGCCCCCCAGCACCCAAACAACAAAAGCTGGACTTCAGTACAAACCAGTAAGTGGGGGGAGCTGAAGAAGCTGGTCTGACAGTATGTAGTAGAGGAAATGCTGCCCTCAAACACGGCTGACTTGCTCTCGTTTCTTGGTTGTCATTTTTATGTTGAGGCAGTAGGGGGTGCTGCTGGTGTTGTGCCAAAAAGTGATCGTCTGCCAAACAGCGATTTTCGGTATTTGCCAAAAAATGACTGCCTGTATTTAAACGGCTGTAATTGACCTGTTGACCTATAATCTGCGAAACGTGTCAAACGTATCTCTCATGAATGATATCAGGTCATTTTGAATGAGAAACAGCATTTCTGTCACAACGTAGAAGCTGCACTCAGTTTTTGGCAAAGTGACTTTTTATATATTTGTTTTTTTATCAAGGTAAAAACTGTCATTGACATTAAAAATGTCTTTTTAAACAGAAATCTGGCTCAGAAGGCTCCAGAAATCACAACAAATATAACATCACAGATCTATAAAGATATTTGAAGTGGCCAAAAAGCTCTGGATTGATTATAATATAGGTACAATAACACAGACTCCTAAAGATTGTTGAAAAACAGCTTATTTCTTCATTTTATATAGAAGCCCTTCATAAATCATGCTGACTGCACTCTGTTTACCAATATAAGCAAAGACATTACACATAAAAACACACAGAAACATCAGGATCACTTTATGACAGACGATCACTTTTTGGCAGCTGTTGAATGTAACTAATAAAGTAACTTTTAATCCAATTTAGTTACTTCTAAAATAAAGTAATCAGTAAAGTAACTAAGTTACTTTTTAAAGGAGTAATCAGTAATCAGCAGAGATGGGAAGGAACGAAGTACAAATATTTCGTTACTGTACTTAAGTAGATTTTTCAGGTATCTGTACTTCACTTGAGAATTTTTTTTTCTGACTACTTTTTACTTGTACTCCCTACATTTTTACAGAAGTATCTGTACTTTGTACTTCTTACATTTTCAAAACAGACTCGTCAGAGAGAAGTTTTTATTTCCGGTCAGTGCGCCGTCACACATCAAACAATCTGAGCCTAAACGGAGGAATAACAACATATAAGAGACAATCGTACTGGTGTATCCTCCATCACCGGCTTATCGGGTACAAAGGGATTAAATACACAAACACATATAATTAGTGTCTCATTTATAGCACTATAATCAGGGGTTACACCGAGTCCGTAAGTTGTGCTCGCGGGACATAAACAGCTTAGCTAGCACTACTGAAGAGGAGCGAGCATAAAGGGAGTAACGTGTGGCAGGTAAATGCAACGTTTCTAAATGCTTAACAAATATCAGCAAACACACAAAGTGTGTGCAGTTTGTCACACAGTGTGTCTGCTAGCTAAAAGAAGAGCTGCTGTATTTACAGGGAGAGCAAAGAGAGAGACGTTCACTCAGAGATGGAGAAAGATGTAAGAAAGAGGACAGGAGAGGAAGGAGAGAGGTTAGAGTTAAAGGTAAGGACTGCAAAACAAACTGAAGTATGCTGACTTTGTGTAATTCAAAGATTGTATGAAAATACTGCAGTTTAGTGTGTAATAAACAGGTTAGCTTGCTGTACTGTATTTACAGTAAAGCTCTGTGTTGGTGCACAGAGGCTGTGTTCATGGTCACAGTTACAGGTTACATCAGTGTAGCAGAGATGAGTGTTTCAATTCAATTTTATTTTATTTATATAGCGCCAAATCACAACAAACAGTCGCCTCAAGGCACTTTGTATTGTGGGTAAAGACCCTACAATAATACAGAGAAAACCCAACAGTCAAAACGACCCCCTATGAGCAGCACTTGGTGACAGTGGAAAGGAAAAACTCCCTTTTAACAGGAAGAAACCTCCAACAGAACCAGGCTCAGGGAGGGGGGGTCATCTGCCACGACCGGTTGGGCTGAGGGGAGAGAAAGACATGCTGTGGAAGAGAGCCAGAGATTATCAATTAATGATTAAATGCAGAGTGGAGTATAAACAAAGTAAATAAGGTGAATGAGAAGAAACAGTGCATTATGTGAACCCCCCCAGCAGACTAGGCCTATAGCAGCATAACTAAGGGATGGTTCAGGGTCACCTGATCCAGCCCTAACTATAAGCTTGATCATAAAGGAAAGTTTTAAGCCTAATCTTAAAAATAGAGAAGGTGTCTGTCTCCTGAATCCAAGCTGGAAGCTGGTTCCACAGAAGAGGGGCCTGAAAGCTGAAGTCTCTGCCTCCCATTCTACTCTTAAGTATCCTAGGAACCACAAGTAAGCCAGCAGTCTGAGAGTGAAGTGCTCTGTTGGGGTGATATGGTACTATGAGGTCATTGAGATAAGATGGGGCCTGATTATTCAAGACCTTGTAGGTGAGGAGAAGGATTTTAAATTCTATTCTAGATTTAACAGGGAGCCAATGAAGAGAAGCCAATATGGGAGAAATCTGCTCTCTCTTTCTAGTCAACTGTACATAATACGGTCATGTTTACCATTTTCTAAAACAAATAAACAAAAAATTAATGTATAATGTAAATCTTGGATGGATTAACTTTAACATCTGTTCTGGATGAAAATGGAGGATGTGTGGAGAAATTACTAGAAGAAGCAAAAATTGGAAGTGTAACAATCACAGGAATAAAAGGCAGAACCAGATGTTTTATGGCCTTTTTGTTCTAGCAGAAAAAAACTGATGCTTTCCTCTTTTTTAAACTCAACACCAGCAACACTCATCAGCATCATTACATTCTATTAGAAATATGTTTATTCTAAAATCTATCCATGCATGTTGTTGGACTGCAGGTGGAAACCCACTCAGACACGGGGAGAGCATGCAAACTCCACACAGAGAGACCCTGGCCAAGGTGGATTCAAACCTAGACCTTCTAGCTGTGAGGCAGCAGTGCTAACCACTACACCACTGTGCTGCCCTAATTTATTTTTATTTATTTATTGAATTCTTGTAAATATATTCTTACTGCTGTCCTTTCAATTGAATGAAGGAAACTCCAATTTAAAAGAGACACACAGCTCACCTCTCTGCAGCAGATGGCTGCTGGCCTCTAAACTCAATGAAGTCATGTTTAGGCTCATCACTCTTTAAGGACACACAGCTGGGTCCAGATTTGAGTTTCTGAATTCTTAAAAAATAAAAAGAAAGAAAGAAAAACTCACATCTTCTATAAAAGTCCTATCAGAGAGATATCTACGTATACAGTTTATTACTAACACAAACTTACTTTTTGTCAGATGACTGTCTTTGCTCAAATTTACTAATGATATCCTTCACACAGCTGGGTCCAGGTCCAGGTCCAGGTGGGTTCCTGTGAATAATGATGCAGCAGTGATGTGAGTGCTGAGCTGTGACATGGAGAAGAGTCATGGACAGTTAGAGATGGTCATCTCACCTCTGAGCTTTGGTCTGGCTCTCATGTTCCCCACACAGAGTGGTTTTAGAGGGAGGGACTCCCTCCTCTCTGTCCTCACACTGATCCATGCTGCTCAATTCACATCAGCTCACACACACTTTCTACCTTCACCTGCAGAGGAAACACAAATCATTCACGCTCACATCAACTGACAGCTGCAGAGCTCATGTCTGATGTGTTGGACTAACATCCACTCCATGTGAGACACAGCTTTCATCAGTTCACTACAAGAAGTGTCCCAGAGAGCCGATTTCAGCCTCCAAATGCCTCCATTCCTGGAGTCCTACAAACCAACAGGTCCAACATGACTGTAGAAATGGCAGAGAGCAGCTTTATTTCAGGAACAATGCCCAGGACCAAGCTGCTGCTGACAAACGCATCACACTCTGACTGCTAGCAGATACCTGCTTTCAGCCTCAGAGCTACGCTGACTAAGGTCAAAGGTCACAGGAAACTAAAGGAATCCTGTGATGCTGCTGGGAGTTCTGGTACAGACTAGCAGCATTTAGTGATTTAGCTCCAGATTGAATCCTTATTATCTGCTCCACTCAGCGCTGTTTCCCTCTGACAGCAACAACATTCAGCAACACTTTATTGACGCTGGTGAAATTATAAATTATTCATTATGATCAGCAGTGTGAGTGTGTTGGAGAACTGGAGGTTCCAGTGCATTCAAACCAGCTACAATCAACAACTTCTTAGTCATCATTGTCGTTTGAGTGTGTGCTCCTTACTGCTGCCTGATTGGTCCTTTTTGAACAGGAAGATTCAGTTTCTGTAATGTTTGTGTTGTAGAAAGAAACAACTTTACTTTTATTTGGGGCCAATTATTTGAACAGGAAGTCAGAATCAGGCTGATCAGAGCTAATCCTGCAGACCCACAGAGCAGAGAGCAAAGCTCTCTGCATACCTGCCTGTTAGAAGAGGAAGTAGAAGAACTTCCTGTGGTCACAGTCATGTGACTTTTAGCGGTTTAGTGTCGGGCTCAGAGAGGTGTTAAAAAACAGGAAGTGTGGTTGCTAAGCTGTTGCCATGTGTGCTGATGTCACACAGACTAGGATGAAGTGGAGTATAAAACGGAGAGTCTTCAGGCTGCTCTCCTCTTGCTGCTTAGGTCAAAGGTCATCTTTCTGTTGTTTGACACCTGATAGACTTGATCATTTCTGATCTTTCAAATATTTGCTCTGCTGGAAGTTTTCTTGAGTGAAACTGAAGTGGGTTTTACATCAGTCCAAAAATAAAGTCCCTAAAACAGGATGCAGCCTGCCCTACATGCTGAGCACCAGTGGTGGACAGTAACGAAGTACAAATACTTTGTTACTGTACTTAAGTAGATTTTTCAGGTATCTGTACTTTACTTGACTATTTATTTTTCTGACAACTTTTTACTTTTACTCCCTACAGTTTTACACAAGTATCTGTACTTTCTACTTCTTAATTTTCAAAACAAGCTCGTTACTTTAGGTTTAATGCGTCTGAGAAACGTTTGCATTTCCGGTCAGTGTGGAGCCGGCTTCTGATTGCGAGCGGGTTTTTTCTTGGAAGTCGCAACAACAGGGTCGGAGGGGGGGACCAGACACCCCACACGGTAGAGGGAGGGGCTCCGGCAACGCTCGCTTGGAGACCGGAAAGAGCCAGAGGAAGTTGGGCTTTACATAGAGGCTGCACGCCGGAACGGTGAGGAAAATAAATGACAGAAAACGTAGAGGACAAAACAAGTGTGTGCAGTTTGTCACACAGTGTGTCTGCTAGCTAAAAGAACAGCTGCTGTATTTTAAGGGAGAGCAAAGAGAGAGATAACTTCACTCAGATGGAGAAAGATGTAAAAAAGAAGTAGAAACGTCCTCCAAGGAGCTACTTTTACTTTCTTACTTTGAGTAGATTTCAGAGCCTGTACTTTTTTACTTTTACTTGAGTACAGAAGTTGAACCAGTACTTCAACTTTTACCAGAGTAGTTTTTAACACAAGTACTTGTACTTCTACTTAAGTACAGAATGTCAGTACTTTGGCCACCACTGCTGAGCACAAACACCACCCTGTGCTGAGAGCTAAAAGAGCTCCACTCTGTTATTTTCCTGCACATCACTGAAAACATTCACACTGACTCATCATGGAGTCTTTGTTCCTTCAAGCAGACATCAGGACAATAAACGTGTCTGCAAACAGCAGCTGAAACTTCCAGAAACTGAAGACAAAACAAGGCTTCAACACCGTCCAAGGCCATCTTTGATATACAGGCTTTAGATACTCTACAGTGGAAATAATAATGTATGCCTATGACATCACATTTCATTTAATTTTAACCAATACACACAGACACAAAATGGCAGGCACTGACGGCCTCGGTGCTCCAGCTGTGAGTCCGTTAACGTGAACTATGGAGCGGCAGATTTGTGCTGGAACTAAGCTGCACACAGCTGATGTTAGCCAGGAAAACACTCCAGATTGCTTCCATTACCTTCACATGGAGCTTCACACGGAGATGATCAGCAGCAGCAGGAGAAACATGAAGTTCAGCAAAGAGGAACTCTGAGAGAGAAGGAACCACCCAGAGGGGTGAATGTGGGGAGGAGAAACAGTAGAAATTGCTCAGTCTGATTTAGAAACATGTAGAAATGCTTGTTGGAGGCTTTCTGTTACTGAGCGTCATGTTTTCCTGTTGTAGTGTGACACCGGCTGTTCTGTAATGTTAACCTGGATTCTGTTTTACTGCATATCAACACATGAACTGTACTGTAGGGGAGGTTCATTTAGCTGAGCAGTATCCTTAATCCAATCTAAAAAGAAGAATATTTCCACCTTTGAGGAGCAGGAAGCCTCTTCATTACAGAGTCATGGTTTTCTCTTTGACAGTTTATACTTCATCATCATTCACACTTTATTTTCTGCTGTTTTTTAAAGCCTGTCATGTCTGGCAGAGCAAGCAGAGCTGTGATTGTTGTTTGTTTATACTCCACTCTGCATTTAATCATTAATTGTTATTAATCTCTGGCTCTCTTCCACAGCATGTCTTTTTTCTCTCCCCTCAGCCCCCCCTCTCAGCAGATGACCCCCCTCCCTGAGCCTGGTTCTGATGGAGGTTTCTTCCTGTTAAAGGGAGTTTTTCCTTTCCACTGTCACCAAGTGCTGCTCATAGGGGGTCGTTCTGACTGTTGGGTTTTCTCTGTATTATTGTAGGGTCTTTACCCACAATACAAAGCGCCTTGAGGCGACTGTTTGTTGTGATTTGGTGCTAAATAAATAAAACTGAATTGAATTGAATTGAACTGAGTTTTGATAAATGTATGTGTTTATGCTTGTGAATGAATGAGGTGTATAGGGTGCAGTTAAAATTGAGGGGACAGTTGTGCCACAAGCACCCAACTGCTGGTCTCAGTGCTCGCCCACACTACCCCCCCCCCCACCACCACCACCACCACCACACACACACACACACACACACACACACACACACACACACACACACACACACACACAGGTGCCATGCACCCTCCTCGTTTAAAGTGCAAATAAAATCTGGAGACAGACAGTAATGAGGATCTGAGTGGGGCCACCTGAGCAGCCCCATCTCATCAACCTCTGGGTAACATGTCTGCCCCAAAGGTCCTGTGTGTATCCGGATGTGTTGTGAATTATAATGACTATAATGCAGTAAATATGACCAGGCATATGACCAGGAAGAAAAGGGGCATCTTGGAAGAAGAGGGCCAGCTGTGGACTGGCTCAATAGGCAGTCCGACCTCCCACACCCCAACACAAAGCAGGGGAAGGTGAGCCTGCGGCCACGGTGACAGCATCCCGGAGCACCGCAGCACCTGAGACCGGCGCCACCACCCCCACCGCAGAGGGTAACCTGCTCAACACTAGACGCCGGTTCACGCGACAGTAGACACAAACAAGAGACAGGACAAACTGGCCTGAGTTGGCAATTGGGAGGGAGACTGAATCATCAGTTTTTAATAATAATTTATATAATTTTGACAACAATTTTGGGGTACAGAGGTTAAAAAATTCTGTTACCCATGTAGGCATTTCTAGATTCAATTGATTAAAGGTTAAATCTTCCCTGTAAGATGGACATAAGTTACCATTGCCAGTTCTATATTTTGATATAAGTTCTTGGAATGTAATAAGGTTTCCATCTTGGATAATATGTTCTAATTTATTTACAGCCTTATCACGCCATAACGGAAAATTCAGCATTTTCTTTTCCTGACAAATATCTGGATTGATCCAAATGGGTGTTAGTTTACAGGGGATAAGTGAAGATTTTGTTATTTTTAAAAATTCCTGCCAGGCTGTCAGAGAAGTATTTATACTGAGGCTTTTATAGCAGTTATGATGCTTAATACTGGGGCTGACAGAACTGATCATTTGTAGAAACATGAGACAGAGTTCATGATGTGTTTCAAATGTTATAAAGGTTTGATGTGGTAGTTAATGATTTCCTAAAAATTGTTAGAGGTGTTAATTTGTACAGAATAAAACTGCTTCAAATGCTGAATGTGTTCATACAAAACAGTCAAAGTTTGACAAAATGATCAGATGTGCTGACTGACCTGCAAATGCTCCAATTGATGAACAGAAATAAATGCTGCTGCATTTGAAAGATATTTTTGTCATGAATATTTCTTGTGAGGAATGAAAAACACTAACATGATCAGTCTCTGCAGATGTGTTTTTCTTATTGTCATTAATGAAGGTGAACTGTGTAACTTTGTTACTGTTCTGGATCAAAGTGGTGTTGCTCGGTACCCTTGAAGTAGCTCTCAGTGTCAGAAAGCTTGGTGAGCCCTGCTCTAGATAATGGACCTGCTGCTGCTAATAAGAACAAAGCATCAGCTGCGCTCGGCTTCTTTCTGAACTCTGTGGAAAAGTTTGGCTTTCCATTCCAGTGAGACAGCTTTCTGTTTGGATTTAGGGACTAAAAGGATTTGACTGTGTCTCTATTTCTGATCTGATGTTTCATCTCCCTCAGAGTTAGAGGAGACCAAGCAGGTGAAAATGTTGGGATGGCTCACTGTGTGTTCACTGTTGGTGGTTGTGGAAAAGCAGCTACATTTGAGGGAAAAGTGTCCTAATCAGAGGTTAGTGACTGAAATCCTTCGCTTGGAATTGTTTCCTATCAAAGATTGAGGAAATCATGAACTAGTCCTAAAATATATGAATGTCCACTATTCAAATGATTTTCCCTTGGAGAGCTGAGCTCTTGTGGCGTGACGTGTGGATGGCAGTAACGAGTACTGATTACGAGCTGCTTCACAGTCTTGAAGAGCGTCATCTACTCAGTCCCTCAGACAGCCCACACTTGTTCTGTGCCCAGTTTGTCTTTGTGCCTTCAGATGAACCTTGACCTCTTCACAGATGGCTGGGAGAACCATCCCCTGGTCCTGAACAAAGCTGACTCCTAATCAGCTTTGGTCCATTGGACTTTCCCACAATCCTGTGGCAGCAGCAGAGAATCTGGAGCTAAATGAAAATCTCAAATGTACCAAGCTTTGTTCTCAGGCTCTGGAAGCAAAGATTCAAACATAGATGAACAAGTATTTGTAGAAACCACTGCACATTCAGTGCTGTGCATGTAGAAATGATGGACCATCAAACTGATTATCAGCTGTGCTTCATTGATCTATAATCATGTGACTGAAAGCTTTTCCAACACAACGTGCATGTGCCTAATACAGGACTGCAAACTCAGGACATCTTGGACCCTGACAGTTTGGGAGGAGAGCCTGCTGTTGGAGTTGTTGGACCACCCATCCAGCGCCCCCTGGAGCCACATGGTATGGCTGCACTTAGAGAAGCTGTTGATCCTCTGAGTCCCTCTCAGGACAATGGAAACACCTTTACCTGGCTGCACTTACCTGTGCAACACTGCATTCATAACCTGAGCACAATAACATAGTAGAACAGATGTTGGCAGTTAATGGTTTTTAAGGTTCAGTTCAAATGTTGAAGGTTTCAAATGATACTTCCTGCCTGATCCTTTATCAATTCAAATGTCCATTATTAGAAACATGTTTTTCATGTTTAGTGTTTTCATCAATTCTGTCATTGTTATAATAAAGAGGGAGCAGCCTCTAGTTCTCTTAATATTGATGTTTCTCACTAACCAAATGTCAGGTCACACCAGTCGAAGCAATATTGATCAGTAAAATCAAAGTCAGTTTGAATCTTGGAATATTCCTGCATGCACTGATGTAGTGTGGCTGCTGCTGTGTTCAATAATAGATGAACTTGCATGGCATCAAAAGGGTTCAAAATGTAACACATTGTTATGTTTAATGTTTTTATATTAGTGAGAAATTCTACAGTTCAACAGAAATGGAAGAAATGCCATGTTTGTGAGGGTGGCGATATTTACTGATAGCCTTTAAAGCAGGGATCAATTCTGTTATTGAACAGTAATCATTGATTTGACATGAATGACTCAGTCCTGTATGTGGCTGCTGGCAGTGACAGAAATCCTCCAAATTCCTCTGCATGCTGCTGCATAGATGAAACAAATGTTGAGTCTCCTTTATGATCACGTTAGGAAAGTATGGATTTAGTTGGAATACATGTACTCATTAAAATGTCTGTGCAAAGAAAAATCAGCATTTTCTCTTTGGAAATAAAATCAAATGTGCATCACCATTTTTGAATGAGCTTTTCACATTTATTAAACAATAGTGTTCTGCATATATCAAACAAGCACAATGAAGCAAAGAAGGCCCCAGTATCAGGGATTGGAAACCATTTTTTCAACATTCTTCAGAACATTTAGACAAAGAACAGAAATGAGAAATAATTGTTGTTGTATTTTCCTCCTGAAATGGATTTTGGATCATCCAATGACTGCTCACCTGTGACAGGTGCAACATGAGTCCAAATGAAGCAGCAGAGGCTTCAGATTGGCCCAACATCTCCACCCATCCTGATGGCTGCTGTCATCACACCCCTGAACTCAGTGTATGGATTCATATGT
>CM024197.1:8076601-8079190 GCA_013435755.1 Amphilophus citrinellus | reverse complement strand
TTATAGAACCGTTAGAGAATGAAGTATATGATTTATGATCAAATGATGTGTGTAAGTGTAACAGAAATGATGGTTGGAGCAGTGTGTTGAAATCATGAGCCTAGGGTAAAAAGAGGAACTGAAACGGGTTGCCTGGAGACGCGTGGAGCAAAGTTAGAAACATGTTCAGACATGTCCCAGGAATGGAAAATACTTAAAATCTTATATTAGATGAGAAATGAAGTAATGTCTGGGTTAAACACCCTAAAAGGATATCAGGAATGGGGTGATAACTGTCATGATGATGTTTAGAAAATAGGCTGTCTTAGAATTAAGATATATAAAGAGGATGCACAGGAGCGACAGTCGAGAATTTTAGGAGCATCTCCCTCGGACGAGAACTGATCTGTGGAGAG
Organism: Amphilophus citrinellus; assembly: GCA_013435755.1. Lineage (NCBI taxonomy): Eukaryota > Metazoa > Chordata > Actinopteri > Cichliformes > Cichlidae > Amphilophus > Amphilophus citrinellus. The sequence continues at coordinate 8,078,795 of CM024197.1, read as the reverse complement.
GACACGCCCAAACCCTTCATGGAAATTGATTCGACTTTGTACAGTTCTGCCGAGTGTTCTCCCTGCCAAATCCGGTGAAGATTGGAGGTGCTGCTGTTGCAGATTTCCATTTCTGGGACTATGAATCGAGTCGCAGTGGATCTCTGAGGAGCAGCAAGGATTGAGAAAAGGGACAGTTAGCAGAAGGACAGAATCATCCTTTTGGACTTCCCCTTTCTTCCCCGCTTCACCGGGGCAGTAACGGACTGGACTTTGGGTGTGGTCGCTTTTGGCCAGGCACCCTCTCGAAGTCTTTTCTTCCAAAAAGGATTAATTGGATAATTGGACGTTTTCAAACCCCTTCTTCATTAACCCAGCACATAAGTATTCATTTTGATTAAGATTAAGTGATTGATTTACATTGATTTTGAGTCCTGATTTTTTTCAAAATCAATTCTCAACTGAATGTTGAGAATTGATTTTGAGCTAATTGCAAACTGCTTGAGCTGAAACCTGCATAATAAAATTTGACTCTAAACAGTCAGAAGTAGTCCTTTTGACAGATTCTTCCCCCATTTACGGTACACTTAGTCTCATGCGATAGTAAAACCCTAGGCAAGTCAAGCTCTAACATCTAGCTCTGTTTGGACACACTAGTCTTTAAGTATCCACTTCAACTTTACTTATGTCCCTTGGGCTCACTGTCCGAGCCTATAAAAATTTGACCTGGCAAATTTCCAAGTGCACTGATCACAACGGTGAGCCTCCAAAACTGACGGGACTTAACCTCAGACACCGCTGCAGGAAGCCTCCCTGACGGGCGATACTGGGGGTTAGGAGGAAGCGGGGCAGACGTCAGGATTAACGGAGGTTAGAAGCCAGGCGAGTCACCCTGCTACAGCTTTAAGTAGTGTCACAGAGTTGCAGTTGAGGGTAATACCCTGCTGACATATGTGGCCAGGACCCTATTGAAACGGAGAGGCTGTCACAGATAATACCTGTGGGATCTGACAGTACAAAGACAATTAATGGCTTAAGTACTCTGTATCTCAAAATGCCAGTTACTGTTTTGCATGCAGGCATTTCTCCCTCCTAGTTATACAGAATCATCCTTCACATCTGAAGCCGAGTTTTTCAACTGGAAAAAGCCTTGTTTAAGGATGCTGGGTTTAAAGTTCATTCAAAATCAGAGCAGCACATAAATGCAATGTATACCTGGACTGAGTACAAAAGGGTCAATGAGTGTAACAGATCTATTCTTGATGCCTTAAATGAGGGTAGGAAACAGGAAGTTGAAGAAAATAAAAAATACATTAAAACAGTTGCTGAGGTGTTACTATTAACAGCAACTCAAAATATTGCACAAAGTGGTCACAGGGAGTCTGATGACTCTGACAATAAAGGCAATTTTTTAGCCATTTTGAATGAAATTGCAAAGCATGACCCCTTTGTGCAGAGAAGGTTAGATGCACATGGCAATGAAAAGTATACTAGCCCCCAAATCCAAATGAGATTCTGCAGGGATTGGCTGAAATGGTTCAAAAAAGAAACTATATCTGAAGTTAAACAAAGCGAGGTGTTCAGTGTGTCAGCAGATGAGACTAGAGATTTACAAAAGAAAGAAGAAATATCTTTAGTAGCTCGTTACTATTACAGTGGTGCCATACATGAAAGCTTCCTTCACTTTCAGTCGGCAGAAAGCTTGGATGCTGAGGGTCTGACCAAAATGATAGTGGGGTGTCTGGAGAAGCATGGTCTGGACTACAGAAACAACCTTGTAGGACAGGGTTATGACGGTGCCTCTGTGATGAGTGGGAAGCATTCAGGTGTTCTTGTTGATGTGGTAAAGTCAGTGCCTGAAGCTGAAGACTTTTTTCTCTTCCTCAGATTATTTATAAATTTGTAACTGGTTCTGCTGTTCACATCAAGTGGCTTGCTGTCCAAAAAGAGCTGTATGCACAAGAGAAGCCGAGGGAGCTCCAGAGACTAATACAGTGTTTTTCAACCAGTGTGCTGTGGGAGATCGTCAGGTGTGCCGTGGGAAATTATCCAGTTTCACATAATATGCCACGAGTGTCTGTGCTGTAGTAGTGACTGGGAGCATAATCATGTATTACTCTTCCATATCACTAGCCTAGATAGCAGCAGGTAGCGAATTGCATTGTACACAGAGACAAGAGAATTGAGCCACGTTTCCATACGGAACGACTCACCG